>JAOXXN010000364.1:49226149-49263824 GCA_026770055.1 Myrmophylax atrothorax
AAAACATCTGCAAAGACATCAAAAGAGGAATGAGCATGCTGCACAGTAACACAATGCAGCTGACAACTAGCTGATCTAAGACTACTTGAAGTCCTCTTGCAAGCTCTTTCTCCCACTGCTCATCTTTAACGTGGCTTGGTCAAATTCTAAACAAACATGGTACAATACAAAACAAACAGCTGTGATTCAAAGGGAGCATGGAAGGCACAGACCCTGAAGACAATGCCCAGAGAGGCAGAAAAGGGCCATTTCTAGCAGGAAGTGTGAAGAACTCATACGATTATCAGAACTGCACTTTTGCCTTTCAATCTAAGGAACAATGAAGAGCAAGAGAGCACACTGAAAGACATACCCTTTTTTTTTTTGTCTTTGTGTATCCTTTGCAATAAATTAACCTTCCTATTCCAATATTTGGCAAGGTGACAGAGCCTAAAAAGGAGCAGGAGAGACAACGGATATTTACAGAAGAAGAAGGTGCAATTAAAAGCAGGCAAAAACTATTCCATAAATAAGAAGTTCCTACTGAAAAACATTATTACTACTCAGATCTCAGGTTGACACATGAAATCTAATCACCCATAATGGATAATGTGAACATTATTATCGGGGGGAAAAGCCATTGTAGGCCTTAGTCTCTGGATTATGGAATAAATGAGATTTGCTTCTGAACTCACTTTACACAAATTTAAAGCAACAAAGAGGTCATGGTTTAGTCTTGGTAAGCTAAACTTTCCATCACAGCAAGGTTTTTTTCTTGTACTTAAATGTTCTCCTGCTCTGAACTGGAAGAGGATGCTGGATTGTTTAGAAATAAGCTTCCTCCAGGTCTTGGTTCCTGTTGTGCTTAGCTCTTTTCCAGAGGTCTTAATATACATTCATCCTACACAGAGACAAGAGAAGGAAAACATTTTTCACCTGAACAAGAGGCTCTGGAGGAACAAAACTGTCTGGAATAAAGGCTGAGAATCCACACTTCAGAACAGTTTGCTTGCACTTCTGGTCCAAATCATCAGGCATGCTTAAGTATTTACATTTCCCATCTGAATAGCAGTTCACATTGTTGTAGCTCACAGGAGAGTTTTTGGCTTCTGCCAGTCTAAATAGAATGATTCAAAACTGAATCATTTCCTGCAATTTTATTTCATAGCTGAACGCACACCATAGCAAGATAAGGCCACAAACACATGGGACTACCTCCAGAAAGCCATCTAACCCTCTGGGCTGCTTCAAGTGGAAGCCCTAACTGACTGCAGTAGGTTTTGTTATTATTATGGCATGGAAGTATTCCTGCCGGAGATGGTCAACGACCATCGGCAGCTGAGACAGTGCAGTAATCACATGGCAACTGGATTTTCCACCTATTGCCAGAGAAGAAAGGGATGCTTCCCAAGCTCTATCTATTTCAGCTCTTTTAACTGAGGGATCAATATCACAGAGACAGAGGGAGAGAGACAAACAACCAGCAAACGGAAAAGCAACTGCAGGCTGCCACACTTGCAGAGAGGGGAGATAAAAGCCTGCCACACTCTGAAATCTAATATGCCCAGTCACCTGGAATGAGTGTCTCCTGAAAAGGGCAAGCCTGCTCAACATGCTCAGCCGACCCCCCTTCCAGAACTGAAGCACCAGTATCTGGAAAGCTTTAGCCTTATTAGGCTCATTAAAAGCTAACTAGCATTTACAGCTCACGTCAAGATGAGGTGTCAGCAGAAGCAGGACCCTGTAAAATACGCTGTGTAACCAATGTGCTACAGAACAGTCTCCATTCTCCAGGAGACATATGCTGTCTCTTCAGGAGCAGATAAAGGATGTGTTGCCTTACCCCCTGCATGAGCCAAAAATGCAGTTTTGGGGTGCTGAAGACTTCTGAGAAAGCAACCACTCAACAACACCTCAGCAGCAATAAGCTCTGTCAGAAGACTGAAGTTTCAGACCAATGTAATGTGCCTTTAAAAAGTACCGTGTCTACACTACTGTATTGCTTACTTTCTGAAGCTAAGCCAGAGGGATGTACATAGTAAGATCTTTGTCTCATTTCAGGGAGGATACAGGATAAAGATTCTGTGCCAGTAATCTTCCCTGGATTAATGGTTTCTCTTTTATCTGCTGTATTTCTGCTCAGATGTCTTTGCTCTGAATGAGTCAGTGGAATGCAAATGATGGGTACAGTCAGTCTGAAAATATTTAAATCTAGCTTTCTACTGCACTGCAGGTTTGTGGAAAAAAAATACACATATATAAATATACATGCAGAATAAAGAGCAGATGAAAATTACAGATATATCAATAATGAAAAAAAAACGCAAACCAGTGGTGGGTCAAATTGACAAGAGATTAATTTTTCTATTACTCCTTATTTTCCTTTTTTTTTAATATCAGCATTTAGATGCTTGCTATGAATGGGTGAGTAAAATCTGCAACATTCCTTTTGTAAGCCTCAGACACTAGACAAAAATGTATCTGTTGGAATAGAAACCTGATTTTTTTCAGGCTGCTAAATGCCCAATCTTTATTATCCCAGAAAGTGTCTTCCTAAAGATAGCACTTTTAACCCTGACAAAGGAGAAACCAGATAGTCTAGGCATGATTCCTTTGGATTTTCTCCCTTTCCTTCTTCTGTGATATATTTCAGTTTTTTCATTCTGTTGGGTTGTGGTTCCTCTCCGCCTCTGCTTAGGGCATAGGTTTTTCTGTAGCAAGTTCCATAAGCAAGTGGGTTTAAGGGGGTTTGGGAGCTGCAGCTCTGTTTGAGAACCAGGAGAGAATTCATGGGACTTTGTCATGGGCTTCAGCAGGAACTGTCCTTGAGTGGTGGCTGCCCACAGAGATTGTACAGACTGTAAGTACCCAAACAGCAGCATAAAGGGTCTCCAGAAGCTGGAAGGAGGAAGTGGAAGGGAAAGACTGGATAATACCCTGGGCTTTTGCAGATTATGTGGGAGATGGCATCAACACACAGTGCTCAGCAAGGCACCAGCCCTGGAGAAAGTAGCAGCTTTCTGATTAAGGATGCTACAAAAAGCAAACTCTCCAGCAAGAAAGAAAACACCAGCATTAGTCTGTACTTAACAATAAATCAAATAGCAACATAAATTGTGCAATCAGAATCATTTGCAAGAGAGTATCAAGACCTTTTGCCCATCATAAAATCAAAGAAATTCTCCTTCTGAAAAGCTGTCTATGGATCCAGCTGCAACAAAATAAACAAAACAAAGACTTATGTCATCTACCCAATCCATGCGGGTCTTAAGAATTATTTACCAGAAGGAATCTTCCTTTAACAGAACAATAAGACATTTTAGTTTTGATGGCTTTGTAATAAGCCACCTTTTCTCCCAAATTTCCCTTAAAAATTAATTTCAAGCATTTTATATTAAGCATTGAATTTTCAATTTATTTTTTTAAAATCTCTTGATTTACAACAGTTTGAGTTTTCAAGATAGAAAAATAACTTAGTTTTCCATTAGTTTTCATTGAAAAAATACAGAGGATTTCCTGAAGAATGGAACCAGTGGTTTTCAAAACACATCTTTTAAAATGGTAATGTATTGGGGGAAAAAAAAACCAAAGCAAAAAAACCCCAAAAACAAAAACCAAAAACCCAAACACTTTTCAGGTGAAAAGCAATTTCATAAAGGAAGCCAATCATTTTTTTTTTATTTTTTTTTTAATGATTGTCTTGTTCCCAATAAGAGGAGACACTTTCAGGTCTGTTGGAGCACTGCACCACCACAGGACCAAAAGCTGGGTGTGAGGAGCAGGTCTGTCATTGTGCAGTTCTCACATGAACAATCAACAAACTCTTCCAAAGAAATGTGAAACTATACTCCGCTCTGCTGTGTTGTGATTGATGGTTACCTAGTGATGCCCAGAACTTCTTCCAGGTCTACACAAATGATGGATGACTAAGGCAGTCTCCAAAACTTCCACAACTATTCGTGTGAACCTCAGGACCAGGACAGATTAGGCAAAAGGACAGTGAGAAATCAAAACCTACAGTTGCTGCAAAAGTCAGGTTTGCAGTGGAACAACACAGCTGCTCAAATGAGGAATTAATGAAAGAAAGGAGACTCCATGGCCATTTTTACACTGATGGAAAGCTAATGATGAGCTTCCTCCACAGGCTAGCCAGGTCATTCTGCAAGGCTGGTGCCACCAGCTTTTCTAAGAGAGCTGCCCAGAAGCAGAGGGCTCAAGATCTATCTGTAATTATGTTTTGAATCAAACTGATGAGCCAGTCCCTGCTACCACAAAAAGCATCTGAATTACTTTGACAGCAATCCCCACGAATTCACTGCTCTCACAAGGTTCAAATTGTTTCAGCTGGGCAAGACTCTGCTATATGGACAGGAAGCTCATAGCCTCAGATTTATACTTCAGGTGGCTTTCATTTGCCTTTTACAGTTTCCTGAAAACCACTTACAAAGCAAGATTCACTTAAGCTTACAAGACTCCTGATACCCATGAGCATCACCTTTGGTTATAGGTAAGAAAATGAGATGGTTTTGGTTAGTCGCCCCCATATTCCTGTGCCAGACTGCTACTTCCCCACACCAGTGGCCAGACTTCCACCGTCAGCAACTGAATGTGATCTCCATCTTGCGATTTATGTAGTATTTACAGCGCTACAGAAATGCACAGTAGAAATGCAATGATTATTCTTATCTCATTGGAAAGACTGCATGCATTTCCCTGCTTGAGATCATCTTCTCTGGGGACCCATTTAAAATAAAACCACTGCGTTCTGAAAACCTGTCTTCAGCATGAGATCCAAGTTTTTCTGTCTTGGCTGCAATAAAATGCAAGAAATTGAATCAAAGTGTATTCCTAAAACTATATACTTCTCCTGCATGCTGCACCCTCTTCCCTACACAAATACAATCCCTGAAAGGGGCCAGATTTCAAAGTCATTATACAGCATGAAACAATATTTAGAGGCATGGTGCATAATACAGCTACTCTACAAATGTGTTCAAACAAACATAAAATTACCCTTTCATGGCTAGGAGAGCACATTTTTTAACCCAGTCTTTAACTTAATAATTTCTTTCCAGGAGAAAGCAGCCTACATGCTATTAAGTAGTTCCTAGAATCCTAGGTCAAACAAAGTGAGAAAATGAATAGGTCCATTCATGCTTCAGACAGGATAATTCTGGTAAAGCTGGTGCTGACAGTGTTAAAGAGCAGTGATGGAGGAGTCTGGCCTCATCATTTAATCGTGACCATGAGTGACAAAAAATATGTACCCTTTGCCAGTGGACTGATCTTTCAGGTTTGTACAACCTAAACTTATGTGCTTATGTCATTTGAAATTCAGAGGAGAGAAAATTCATGCACTCAGGTGCTTTGTTTGAGCCTTCCACGGCCCTGGCACAGCAAAATGTAGGGGAGGGATGGTAGTTTTAAGGTGTTAAAATGAGAAGAAAGGTGGTACCAGAGTGTGGAACCAACATGTGGCCTTACTGACTCACTGCCTCTGTCTCCAGACTCCTCTGTGTTCCTGGCACAATCCCCTGATCTCTGAATGCTGTGGGTCCTCACCTGCATTAGGCAGCACAGTCTGTCTGAGTGAGGAGCCTCACTTTGGAAATGGTCCTTTGGTGTGTGTCCATATCCTCCTTGTTCTGCAAAGAGAACCTCTGGAGCTGGGAGGAATGTCCAGGTAATGATACAGGAGAAATAACACAAAGCAAAAACACTAAAACAGCTATCACAAAGAACCAGGAAAATTGTCTCAGACTGAATCCCATTCTCAGTTGCAGCAATATCCCTCTCTCCCGTCCCTTGCTTCAAATCATGGTAAGTATCAAGGAAGCATTTTTCTCACCTAAACAGAATACTATTTTCCTTAAAATGGCACTAAACCCAATGAATTAAACATTATCTTTTGCAACAACAAAGATAAATTAGTATCCCCTCTTACTTTCTTCTTCAGCAGGGCAAGGCAGGGACTTCACCCCAGACAGGCAATTCAAATAGCTCCCATAGGTATTTCCTTCACCACTCCTTCAGAGGGACCATATTAAAAATAAACTAATGCTGTAGGCAGCTTCGGAAAATGACTTCAATGGTATTTATTGCTTTGATAGGGTCAGTGCACAGTATGTGCATGTTGCCTTTTAAACATATGTTTCAGGCAAAGAATCAAAGCTAATTTCAGTGTGTGAAAAGCAAGCAGATTTCATTACTGATTGTGACTTTAACTTCAAAGTGATAAGGATGCTGGATGTAGGTTCTCAAAACTGAATGTCCAAATGGGAATTTATGATGTAGAACTTCAGCTTTATCATCCATGGGCTTCAATGCAAAATGAAGAAAGAAATTTTGTGCTACCAGGAATCTCACAGTTAACCCATAAGCCAGCTGACTATTTTCCCTCTCCCTAATTCTCCCTGCAGCTATTTCCTCTCCGTAACATGTTAAAGCAAGAATGACCATTGGCACTAACCACTTTTGGCATCCAAGTAGTGAATATGAAAGAGATCTGATTTTTTTTTTCCATCACCACAATGCAGCCCCACTTTGATTCTTTGCAGAAGTGTCAGCAGAATTCATAACAAACCAAATACAATCTGAATTGCAAAGTACAATAAAAGGCCTGCTACTAAGTATTTTGGGGTTGTTTTGTTTTTAATGAGGATTCCGTTCGTATTATTGCAACAAATCTAGTTCCCAGCTTCGGGCAGCGATGTGTAATAACCTTTCCTACATGGTGCATGGAGGGAGGTGGACCTGTAGAATTATTCAAAGGCTGCAGGTATGAGCCGCAACAAATGAACGAATAAGGGCTTTGCCCAATGTTTTGCACAAGATGAGATTCAGGATAGTCTATCACCAGTGATAAAAGCTAGAAGGTTTAAACCCAGTAGCCTAAAGATAGATATCTAACCCAGGCTTAGATACGTAAAGTGACCACATTTTCCACAAGATGCTTTGAGTACATATTCAACTTTGAAAGCAAACATAGCTAATTTACTACTGAAGAAAAAGCTTACATATCTGTAAAAATTCTTAAATGTGCATGTTAACATGTATAAAAATGCCTATACAGATTCAATTAGTAAGGATGTATGCATAGGCATATGCATACTTATGTACAGACCTGAACCAAGACTCCAGAGAGCCCACTTTGCAAGTGGGTGAGCACCCACAACTTCTCCTTGTGTCAAAGAAAAAGCAAGATTTTTAAAATAATCAAACCATTTGTTTTTACTGCTCCTGACCACAAATACAGATGTGCAGTCACTGGTTTTTAAGGCTTTGTCCAGGTCTGTTTAACAGCAACCACACTCCCCTAGGTTCAAATGACACCTTTGAAACAACCAAAGCAGTAAATCACACCTCTTTATTATCATCTCAACAAGAATGATAACAACCTCCTCTGCTTGGTGAAATACCCATGGGAATTTCACCCAATTACATGAGGATAACGTATCTTTCATGACTTTAGCTGGCTGTCTACCATTTCCATTGTATACTTGGTAGTCAGTCACAAAGGACACAATCCACTGAACGAAAATGTATAGACAAGGGGTTAGCCATTTCAAGAGTGGAGAAAGGGAGGTACAAATCGAAGGAAGAAACAGAAGGATGACACAGTGCAATTGCTCAGCTTAGTAGCACAGCTGCTTAAACAACTGAATAGCAATCAATGGGTTAGTATTCAATCCAAGTTTAGATCACATTGAAATCTATTAGAATACTGCATATAATGAATGACTCTTACTTATTTGGTATTCTATCTTGGAATTAATCAGCTCAGTTGTTATGCAGGGGTGAAAAAATTAAAAAACAAAAAAAAAAAAGTCGGTGAGTAGACAGGCCCAAACCCAAGAAAAACAACCACCTTGATTTCCCTGGTGGTTAACAGCCTGACAGTACTCAACAACACAGGCTGAAGTTGAGCACTGTAAGAAACAATGCAAGTTAGAGGTTTCCTGGCTGTTGGGGCAGCTGCCTGGTTTGTGCTCATGTACAGCTCTGCCCCATCCCCTCCCTTCCAGGCTCTCACAGCGCTCGTAGGGTTGTACCATCTGCTGGAGCACAATTCAGAGGTAGCTTTAAAGTGATGATAGCTCTGGGAAATGATAATCACTGGGTCATAGAAAGCTGTACTGCAGTGTATAAATAAGATAACTGAAAGTGCTGAGCAGGGCATGTTTGCATTATGAACTGTATTTTCTTTTTTCCTGTATAAAACCTGTCTTGAAAGCATGGGGAATGCAGCAGCATTGAAAACCAGAAGGAAAGCAACACAGCCCCAGAAGCTGCACAAAGGAGGAGGGGGATGGAGGAATGGTAAGCTGTAGTATTATTGACTGAGGAATGATAAAAGAGGAAGGAATTCAACAGTTACATCTATTTCGCTTGGTGAAAGGGCATGAGATCAAAGGCTTACGTTCACATTAGCCCAGAATAATGCATACTCCATAAATGATGCAAAGCTAGGCCACATTCCCAAGATGTGACAATGCCTCAAGATGCCCCTCTGCTAAGTTCAGGTCAAGGCAACAGGCTCCTGCATATGAAATTCTTTTTCAAAGCACACATAGTTAAACCACTGGCCATGGAGATAGACTATATTCAGGACAGTCATGATGTTCTCCATTAGCTTCTACTTTTCCATAAAGGGCTTTGCAAATTTAGTCAATTTTCATTCATTTGCAGGCTTTTTCCCCAATTGCTGATGACATTTCAAAGGATCCAAACTGTCCACTCAAGCACAGATAAGCTTGGGCTAATAAACCAGATTTTATTTTAGGGGTTTTTTTCCTAAAAAAAGCATGAGAGGAAAGCATCAGAAGACAGTCAACTCAAATTCCAGAGGTTTGGCTCAGTCCCACCTCTGCACTGGCCACCTCTGTGACCTTGATCAGCCTACCTTGGACAGTCCCTTTAATGACTGCAGAGCAAGAACAAGGTCAAATGGCTCTTGAAACCCCAGGTTTAATTTTTGTGAGATACATTTGTCAAAGCCACCTAAAGATTCAGATCAGTGCTGGTTGTACCTTGATTCCTGGGGGATCCAGCAATTGTGGACACCTTAAACAAAAGACCACCAGGGCACATCCAGATCACAAATTCTTCTAAGAAACCTTAACCTCTGGAAGTCTGTATTCCATTAGTTAAATGGAGATGAATAATTATTTTCCTCACCTTTCACGGTTTGGCTAGTGCAGGGATGCGTTGCCATACCAACAGAGATCCAGCCTGGCCGTAGGACAGGGCTGGAAGTGTGGAGGTGCACACACCCCAGGCCAAGAAAAAAATCCTCCTCTGTCCCTCCCTCCTTTCTTCCCTCCCTGTCTCCCTCCCTCCTCTCACTGGAAGAGAAGCCGTTTCTCTTTGTGAGAGAGCACAAAGGGGAAGAAAGAAAAGGAATTGTCCATCAAGCTCAGCAGAGCCTCGGGGGCTTTCAGCAGAGGATGCCACAGCCTATGAGGAGAGCGAGGCACACCAAAGGCTGATTTTAAAAGGACAGTTCAACCCCAGCTACACTGAACTGCCTCCAGCGGTCCCCAGCCTGTGTAGAACATGTGGCACTGAAAGACTCACTGACACCTTCCCCTGTTTTGCTTTCCACAGATCAGCACCACTTCCCACTCACAGGGAGAGCCCAGTGCCCCTTTGCCCAGTGCCACTGCCCTGGCTGTGCTGCAGCACCCAGACCCTTACTGGGAGCTTGTGGCGGGCAGAACTGGTCTGGTGGGTCTTCTGGGTCCTCCTTTACTCACCAAAAACATCAACAGATCTGTAAACGTTACTTCGGGGAGGATGTAACAGATACATTCATTCCCAGACAGAGGCTGTAAATCCTGCAGATCCAAAAAGGGGTTCTAGCCAGCACTGGGGGGAAGTAAACCACGTACCCAGTGCCAAATCTGGGTCCTGTTCCAGACACCCTTCTCAAGACACCAGAACCAAAAAAGGGAATGTCAATAAGCAGAGAACAAGCTGATTATGAGAGGAGGATGGAAAGCATGTGGGAAAGCCACAGAAATGACTCAGCTAAGGGCAGGCACAATGAAGTTGTGTTTATATTTATATACATACGTGTGTGTGTGTGTGTGTGTATAGTAATTAAGGGTGTAGAAAAAATAGAACAGGACCTTCCAGACATCTTTTCCCACAGTATAAGAGAAGAATCAGTGAAAACAGAAATGGAACAAGTCAAAACCACAACAGAGCTATCAGACAACACAGCTATAAGGTATCCCAGACCACACAATCCCATTGAGATTACATGTTCCATCATGCTCAAAACCAGAATCAGATATCCTTGAATACCTAGAGCTACAATTATCTATTAAAAGTAAACAAGCCCCAGGGAAGTGCAAAACTCCTTGGAGTGCAGGAGGATAGGAAAACATCCATTCATCAGAGAGAATGACAAATCATCTGTGAAATGAGTAATCTTCAAGTACATGCTAGGGCATCTACCTCTAGAGGTGGTGACATGCATTTACCATAAGAAAGACAAGGTTTTTATGGAATTGAGCCTGTGTTGGCCTTTGAAGACAGAGGTGTCAAACTAAGGAAGCAAAGAACAGCAAAGTGAGGAGAAAAAAGGGTTTGGGTGAGATATTTTAAGGCTCTCCTTAACCCATGAGAGATTCTTTGGCTCTGCATGTCCAATCCATCACCACCAGCATTTTGAGTGGGTCTGTTCACTGGGCACTTTCTCTCCTATTCACCGCATGTCTCTCTGGCAAAGGGCCCCTTCACCCTCCACCTCCTGCTCAGCCCTCTCTCCCAACATCCTGGGCTGCCCCTGCCTCTGCTCTTACAGCCTCAGATCTCCCATGTATCCTACCCAGTCCCACCTTCCACTGCATTTGTGTGTTTTACACTTTGTGACCAGACCTATATATCGATACAAAGATGTTCTCCTGGTCCCATAACCACCCCTGACAAAGCTCATCACCCTCGGCTCATACTCCTTTCTCTTCAGCCTGCTGTGACCTAAGCTGTCTGTTCTTCACTTGACAGTCCCTTCATTTTCTCTGGCTCTTGATCTACAAGGCCAAGCTGGCCTATTTCTCCATCTTCAGGCCCCACATTCTTTGGTGTCTTGATCTGCTGACTACAGTGATGACAAGGAGTGAAAGAGTTTGACACAACTAAAACAAAGAGAGTTAAGTGAACAGAGGGAATAAAGTTACACACCTAAGTTTAGTTTCTTCATAAGTGACCTGGAAGATGAGATCAACTGTACTCTGACAAAATGTACTGGTGATACCAAACTGAGCAGGGAAGTGGACACTTCCAAAGGCAGGAGCTGGGAAGCTGTCACCTGAAGAGCGACTGAGTGAACTGGGTTTGTTCAGCCTTGAAACAAGGAGGCTTAGGGGACAACTTATCACCATGTTTCAGTACTTAAAGGGTGGCTGCAAGAGAGATGGTGACTCCCTTTTCACAAGTAGTCACATGGACAATCAGTAATGGATACAATTTATTCCTGGGGAAATTCAAATTTGACATAAGAGGAAATTTTTTTCACAATGAGAACAGCCATTGGAATCATATTCCCAGGGAAACAGCAGTTTTCCAAACACTGGACACTTTCATCATTCAGCTGGACAGGGTGTTGTGCCATCTTGTCTTGATACTCCTTTTAACAGGAAAGGTTGGATCGGATGATTCTCTAGGTCCCCTTCCAACCTGGCATCCCTTCTAAATACATTTTTGGACTGGACAACTACTAGTGCTTGTTCTTTACGAACTGAAGACTCTCTCCTACCATGCTCTCACCCCTATCAAAGCCTCCTGAATGAGTAAACATCCCCCTCTTGGAAATCTCAAGAGCTCTGACATGAAGAACAGGTTTAGCCACTGCTTTGAAACACTTTATTAGAATAGCTGTACCACTCTTATAAACCAACCTTGCGAAGAACTGTGAGGTTTGATTGTCTGGAAACACAGACACTCATTTCCAAAAAGTTTTCATGAGGAGGGAAAAAAGCTGGACTTTTTAAACCATGCTGCTGGCCAAAATGATTGCAGGGATGAACTAGATGAGCAGATGTAGACCAGGCAGAGACTCCTGTTTTTCTTGGTGGAGCGATGCTTAAGTGAAATCCCTTCACCAGAAATAATGAAATGGACATCTATGACAGCATCTGGAAGCTATTTCTGGATATACTTCAACAAGAGCAAATGCATTAAGGGTGGACGAGTGTTTTACGGGAAGAGGCAGCCACAGAGAGGTTGGGAGAGCATGGAGGCCTCAATTAGGGGGAAAGGAATATGAGAAGGAAGAAAGAAGAGAAGCAGCCAGCCTCACTGACAAAGTGGGGAAGCACTGCTATAGGTCACAGTTTGTAATCATACCAGCCTGCTAGATTTTATTTCTGTGCAGGAATTATGCTGGGAGCACAGCTGCTAATCCCTGGACTTAAAAAATTGAATGGTTAAGTTAAAAAGAGGGGGAGTAAAATCTCATTATAATGAATGAAAATAAAATGTCTTGATCAAGCACCATTATATCAAGAGAGATGAATGATTAAACAACAGCCGCAGCTACATCAGTACAACTTTCCCCTCTTATTTTTCTTCCCCTTCACAATTGTGAGTTTAAGAAATAATAGCTATGAAATTTTTCTAAGAATGGCATTAACGACTGTTTTGTATTGATGCAAAAAATAGAATAGATTAATACTTTGTCACTGTATTTTCTTTAGCTACATGTATAAATACCAATAAAAGTTTTAAGGATGTACACCAGGTAATTGCTTCCTTGGAAAGTCCATTAGGCTTCTTATGATTTTATGCCACAGAACAAACATCAAAAGAAAGGCCACAGACCCAAACAGTTTCTGATGTAAAAATCATTTTTCTTCCACCTTTTAAAATTAAAAAATGTCCTCAGGGAGCAAATAAATACAGCAATTATGCTGCCAAAGCCAAAGGAAAAGATCCTCAGTGAAGATGGGAATTTTCATCTCCTCACTGTCTCACAGGCATGCCAAAGGCACACGACACAGGAAAAGGCCAGATACCCAATTGCAGTAATTTCAACACAACTTCAGGTCCCATACTCACCTCTCCAAACATCTTGGAAATTATCTTTGTGCGTAATGCTGGGTGGTCTGGTGACCTTTACAATGTGCCAGCTACTTTGGGGCCATTTACAGCCCTATCACTACCAGCAGAGAGTCTTCCTATGCTTTTACTGCACAAAGCTTCAAATGCAGCCTTCTTGCTCCACACACAGACCTAAAGGGTTCAGCAGGACACAGTTCACATTGCCTGGTACTACTCTCCACACAACCACTTCAGATTCTTCTTGAAAGACTTGCTCCTGCACTTGATTCTCACATGCTGTGCCTACTCCAAAGGCACAGCCCAAAGAGAGGAATCTGAGCACAACACAAAATTCTTAACGAGGTGCAAAGCAGTACTTCTCACTTTTACTTTATCAATGGAAGTGACACATCCCAAAGCTCAGCCTGCCTTCTCCACCAGACTTGGTGATGTCTTGGATCACATCCTCAGCCATTGTCTTTCTAGATCTCTGGCAAACATGTTTCACCCCACACAGAATGCTCTTTTTATTGATCACAGCTTCTACTGATTTACATGTGTCTGCATAATCTGCTCGGGTTATTTGCTGGCTCACCAACAGAAGGGTCAAATTCATGCCAGGTTCTCTTTTATCATGTTGCTACAAAAAAGTGCTAGCAACAATAAAAGCGATTCTTTTTTGTTATGGTCTTGATTAAATTAGTTAGGAGCACATCCCACGCCGAAGGTGTGACTGGAGAGGCACATGGCAAGCAGTGTTTGACTCAAAAGTGCTTTGGCCTTGGAGGCTGTCCTCACTCAAAACCAAACACTTATTTGATGGCAAGCTGTAGCAGGAGGTCTCCTCTGATGTTTCCACATGAAAACAAAAAGGGGGTTCACATCTTGAAGAGGAAATATACAAAAATATACATAGACATATAGACCTATATATAAATTAAAACACATTTATACACCTGTATAATACTTAATATGTATATATATAGACTTTAGGTTGACATGGTTGGACAGCAGAGGGCTCTCTGAAGGAAAGAGGCTGTTTATTTTTGCAGAGTGAATTGTGCCCTGATTAAATACACGACCACCCACTACTTTCACAATGGAATCTCCAATGGAACGCTTTCCTCCTGTGAATCACTGACTTTTGGGATGTCATCTCAGGTTCACCTACCAGTGCAAAGATCACTGCCGACTTCTACAAAACCAGCCCAAGCTTCTCTTTTAAAACCAACTTTTAGCAACCAGCTCATGCACCTAAGCCAAGTTTTGGTGGCTTTGTTTCTGTTCTTAAATAATGGGCATGCCAGACTCCTAGATGAATACTTGGTTTTGGTGGAAACTTACTTGAGATTGGTTTTATATTACAAGCCCTGAGCACTTTCAGTGCCAGGAAGCTGCTGGGAGCAATTCAGGAGGCATCTGTTCTTGAAAACCATGGTCCTTTACAAGTGGTTCTGCAAATGCCCGGGCCAAGGTCACAACACACACCCCCAACCCCAGGATGCTGCCATGTGATGTTGCAGTTTTAGTGGCTATTGTCTGTCAGGAAGTTCCATGTAGAGCAGTATTGCTCTCACAATGACAAAGGGGGGGCAAAATTCAATTTTTCCCTCACCTGACTTCCACACCACAGAAACCCAGCCTGTTCCAGGACACCATTCTTGGTTTTGTATCACCAGAGCTAGGGGGAGAAGCAGGACAAAAAGCCAGGCAGAGAGGTGAGTATGCTAGGAATATGGGCATGTTTACAATTCCTTCCTGATAATCACAGTGATGTATTTCTATCACTTTTCACAGATATACATCCTTACTCCTCAGACTGGTTCTAGCTGATCCATATAATGTATGCAGAAGGCTTGGTTCTCACCAAACAGAAATAGAAAGGAAGATTTGCTGTGAGAAAATCTATTTTTTTTTCTGTGAATATTAATCATTTCAGCTTTGATAGTGAAGTGATATGAGTGAAAAAGCCAGGAATTGCTCCAGGGCTCCACACAGATGACTATTGTAGCAAAGACATTTGCTGGAGATAACGCTGCTTAAGCTCAGAATCATTATAGGGTATACAGTTAACTCCAATCAACCTGCTTGCTCCCCAAGATTTAAACAGAATTAGTGTGACATCTCAGCTGAAGCTGGAACTCAGCAACTCAGAAAATAAAAGTGACAAATTAAAGCAAGTTCCATATGTGTTTTAATCTTAAATGGCAAAAAGAAAACCATTATGCCAGATGATAGGAGAGCAATATGGTCCCAATACACTGTTCATCTCCTTTACAGCCTTAAATAATGTTGGGTATGTTTTGCAGGAAAAAAGTAAGGGGATTGCTCTAAAAATTTCCATGGGTAAGATAAAGGTCATCCCCTTTTAGCTTAGAAAGTGATAATAGATTTTGGATCAACTAAAATGAATCACCAGAATACACTCGTCACTTGGTCATCTTAACAGATTTTCAGAACATGACAAAAATCTTCACATTGCAAACCAAATAAAAAATCTTCAGTTAAAGATGAAATAAATGAATGCTTTTCTTTTTCTTGGGAAATGTACAGACACAAGGGGAAACTTGTGTTACACTATCAAAATTTTTCACCCAATCCTACTTATGCTATAACATTTTAAATCTCCATGGGGATCACAACTCTGAAAGGCAGAACTTGATAAAGAATAGCTTGCAGGATAAGTAGATGAGGGAAATTTTGAAATTTAGGGACTGAGGCACACAGAGGCTCTAAGTGAGACACCAAAGGGCATCCAGAACACCAGTGGCAGAGCTGGAAGCATCAGTCTTCTTCCACTGACTTCAGTGCACACTTAACATTTCTGGTGGTCAGGTGACCACTGCTGTAAGAGGGAAAGATGAAAGGTCACAGAATTAACAAAGAGAGAATGTGCATCAGCCACTGGTACGGGCCTTCAGCACACTGTGTGAGAAAGCAGTAGTGGTAATTGAAGATGGCTGGTCAAAATGTGCAATAACAACTGACTGTTGCCCCTAGCTGGAAGGATTGGCTGCTGATGGAATAAAAGAATACTTTGAGTTGCCTTAAACAAGCAGCAAAATAAAAAATAAATAAATAAAGTCCCTCTGCTATAATTGATACTAAACATCCTACCACCTCAAAACCCAACTCTAAGTAGCATTAAAAGGTGGAGGGTTTATATTAAAACCAGTTGAGCCTATTTATCCTTCCTTGTATCGTTCCACTTTCCCCACCACCATCAGTCTCACAGGTCATTCCTTCTTTTTACCTCACTGCATTTCCTTCTTCTGCTAATTTACTCTAATAGAAGCAGCAGCAGGGTTTTCCTATTCATCAGTGAAGAGGTCTGAGATATGCACCTCTGGGAACTGATGCATATTTACAATATCATCAGGAAAGATCAGTCACCATGTTGGTTTGGACAGTTTGCACTCTGACAGCCCAAAACTAGGCAAGTAGCTGGGCTTAAAGCTTCAAAACATGAGAACACTCCAAGTTTCACCTATACTGTAGTTTCTAGGGAGGTTTTAAAAAGTGCAGAAGAAAAATACTGAAAATGAAATATACTTTGGAAACTTCTAATTATCAGAATCTGTACATTACAAGGAATAAATGCTAACAAAATGTAAGATATAGCACAAAGAAGGATCATACGAGGGCACAATGAGCCTGATAAGACAAATCCCAAGAAGAAAGAATAATATATTCTAAGACATATATGAAACCTTTCTCTTTGAAAAAAATTACAGCCTACAGGTAAAACTCCACTACCTTGTGCTAGTATGAAATTAATTTTGACCTAGTTTTTTATTTTGCATTATAATACATAATATGAAATTAAAAAGTCAAAACATAAAATTTTCATCCTTCCTTTTGAAGCACTGATACATTTCATTCTGACAACATGAGGACATTTTGATATTTGTCAGATGTTTTTGATTTGTTCTTCTTCCACCAGCTCAGAACAAAACTGGATGAACCTATCAAGACTTCAAGGCAGATGAAAAATGTAATGATGTTAAAATAAGTTCTCCAGAAGTGATACGGCACAGGCAGGATGTAACAGCAGAAACAGGTGTATATAGAAGACTGTGCCCAAGTTTGAAGTCTTTTTAGAGCAGAAGAGCCCAAAAGCACTACCCAGAGCAGTAAAAAAGCTACAGCAACACCACAGTAATGAAACTCCATATTTGATGTGCATATGCAACAAAGAGATGCCATCCCTAGGCTGCCTGTCCCAGAATGAAGGACCAGGTCAATTATGCCAGTAGACTTAGGCTAAGTATTACGATGATTGAACAGGAGAGTGGCTGAGGAAAGTATATGAAGTGAAAATTATAGCATAAAAAAAAAAAAGAGAAGGAACAGAAATTACATTGAGAAAAACTATAGTCCTACTATCAAATGGTAGTTGGGGTACAGAGCTAGTGGTACAGTTTCCTTCTTTCAAAAGTGATATCAATTATTTTAAGATTTTAATACAGTAGCTTTCTTTGATAAATCCAGAGAGAATTTTGGGGGTTTTAGTAATATAGAAAAAGAGCACATTCTATGAGGGGAAAAGAAAGAGGGTATTAAAAGCAATATTCATACATAAAAATTCCATAGGACGATAGGAGTCTGGTGCCCATAACTTCAGGATCCAGTACATTGCCTGGCAACATTAAAAATACAAAACACAGAAAGTATACAACACAACTAAACATAACGCTGGCCTGGTCCACATTCCTACTACATCATCTTGCCTCAGTTTCAACTGCATGTTCATTTCACCTCAGGTAGGCCAACAGTTCCTCAGTTTCCTCCTTTTGAAAGTCAACTCATTTTACCTCCCATATTGCTTCCATTCCCGATAAGCCTTCCTTGCTCTGTGTCGAAATTCCTTTGCATCCCAGACAGTAACTCCCAAAGTGGAGACAACAGGCAGTCCTTCTGGTGGAGGGTAGAAATTCATGGCACCCCAGGTTTCCAGGCAGACTTTTTTCTCTGCTCCATTCACTGCATCTGAGTTACAACAGCGAGAGCTGTCTCCTTGGCACACTGAGAAGCATGATTTCCACCTCCAGCAATTAATGCTTAATGAAAAAAACAGTAGCCACAACAACTCCATACCAAGACTTGAGACCATCTGTTACTGCCTTGTTAGTGTGCGCTTTCTAGAGTGACCAATCTACTTCATACCAACAGTGTGGTATGCATCTGTTAACGAAATATTTTACTGCACAGGCTCTGGATGGATTTCTGATGTGGGGGAAAGAAAACCAAAACAAACACTGGTTTGATTATTTTAAGATATATCTCTTGCTGAAGCACACGTATATAAATCTCACCCAAAGACACAAGAAGGTGGAGCTACACTAGGAATGCCTTTGGCTTGTGTTGGGAAGGCTGCTAAGAATAATTAGAATGTCTCAATTTAGCTGGTTTTTAATGATCCATTCGTGCACCCCACCCTTCACTTTCCCTAAGATGGTGTTGAGCTACTGCTCTGTGCAGAAAGCAGCAGGAGGGATTTGTTGACAATACATTTGAAAAAAAGGCACCAGCACAGTTGTGTGTCAATACTCATCCAAATGTGCCCATTTGATATTTTACTGACAGAACTGAAAATATGTTTGAATTTCAAACTTGTCGAGATGGCTGGGATGCAGGGATTATTTTCCCCTGAGGGCAGATAAACAAGACGGATGGGCTAAACTCCGAATCGCCTAATGATCAAAATGCAAGGTAAGCTGTCATAGAGAGAGCTCTTCTCATCCTTGCTGACAGCATGAATTCTGCTGAATTATTTCTAGTCTTTCTGATTAATGGGCCTAGTGACTAATTAGTTTGTGAATCTTGCTCATAAACGGCACTTTGATAGCTGCCACTTCGAGAGAAAGACCTCACTGATGTCAGCTGGAGATGTGCTCTCCAAAAAAACCTGCACCTGGATGATCCCAAAGTGGACAATGGGTGCATAGTGACAGCTTGTCCCTAATGGTGGGGACCCCAGGCCCACACTACTCGACACTGCTGGGCAAGGTGGAGCTGCTCCCAGCCTTCCTCCCCAGGCTGAGGTCAATGTCACCCACCTCGTGCCACTCCTGTGGCTGCAGTGTGGAGCAAACACATTTCTGTATGGCAAACACCTTCCTCAGCTGGAGAATCAGGATGGTTATGCCCTCCTTTGTGAGGTGTGAGATCGTGCATCCTGGAAGGGATGTGATGTGCTTCTCGCATCGTCTGCTGCTGCTCTGTGTGGTGTTGCTAAACCTGGAGGTCAGGTAGAATCAACAGGATGACCACACTGTCCTCTCACAAGACAAAAGAACACACATCAGACACAGACAAGTGTGAGCTTGTCAAACTTCCCAAGACATATATGGTTGCACCAGAAGTAAGCCAGTTTCTTTGACTAATACTTTGGAGAATGTCTCATTAAAAGGAGAATTATTTTATTAGTAGATCTAATTGCTCCCAGTTGCTGCTTTATTCCCTGCCTGGAAGAGCTAGAATCAGCTTTGTCATTGCATCAGGAGAACAATGTCTTATGCAACTTTCTACATCCCATTGTTTCTACAAATGTTCCCAGTTTCCAAATGTTTGGGTCAGGGCCTGTATCGACAGCAAAGGACACATAGGCTGTCTTCTGAGACCCCAGTGGCATTTTGGCACCTCACTTTAACCCATCCAAATATTTGGAGATCTTGTTTGCTGAGGAGGGCTTCGGTCTCAAATGTATCAATGCACTGAACACCAAGACCTTGCTCTACTACAACTAGGAAGATTGTTTTGTCTGAATTGTGTGGCCTTAATGAAGAACAGAGAATGTAAATGACCACACCTACTTTCTGAGCTCTTTCTCCACTCAAACTGCACCAGGAGCACTTGCTCAGTGTCCCACAGTACTTTCATTTTAAACTGTGGTTCCGTTTGTGCACATGTAGGACTCTCTTAGCATGTCCCCTGTCATCCCATACACCAGAACGCTTTTACTCACAACAAAATGTGGTTATTACTTGGGGACAGTGTCAAGAATGCCATGCAGGCTCATCTCCAGCACCACCACTTCAAGATCCAACATGTCTTCTCACACAGATGTATTTCCATCCAGCATTTATTTCTGAAAATATGTCCCTTGATGCCATACTCACGTGAGCAGAATGGCATGGGCTCAAAAATTCTATGCAATTAATTGTCTTTCTCTGATTAACACTAATTATGTTGAAATAAGGAGTTAAACAAAATGAAAAGTCCAAACCTCATGTATCTTCTCACTGCTGTGCTCCAGGATCCACATACTGAGTTCACCTGTAACTGAGTCCCATATTTAAAGAGGTGCAGAACACCATTCTGTTTTACCATTAAGTCACAGACTTTCCTTCCCATTTATCTCTCCCTCGGTTACATATAAGAACAGACTGAAATCTGGAAGAGGTTCACATGCCATGGACCCATCTGCTGGTGGCCAGTGACTCAGCAGCTCTGGTGAAAAGACAGAGACACACAAAGAGGGAGAGATCTGTCCCGATCCTTCACTGAGCAGTCACACAGGTATCTGCAAGCTAGTTATGCCAAGGTTTCAACCTGTGATTTCAGTGGTGCTTCCAAAAGGGTGAGGGCATAAAATCCCCCAGCTGACATACAATTTGTTCCCTCTTCCTCTTCTGCTCAAACAACAAAAGCACAGACTCAAAGGTGACCACTCCACACACAACTCGCAAAGTCCACTCCTCCAAACAAACTGTGTAACTGCAACCTTCCATTTTCCTCAGCTGTAGAAAGAAAAAAATCAGCATGAACATTGAGTCCAGAATGCTCCATAGCTCAAAAGTCCACACTACAGCAATTCTGCCAGAGGCTGCTTGTGCCATTTTTTTGTGCTGTGGTGGCCCAGTGCAGCCAAGCATGTGCCAGGTCTAGATACCAAACTTCCTTCAAGTTAACTACCTCTTTGTGGTATTCAAGTCCTCCTGGCTCCTACCTGGGGTATACAAAGACTGTGGAGAGGAATCACAGCCCATGGAAAGACAATCTGCTCCAAGTAAATAACTAGAGATGTCCAGATGACTAAAGGAAAGGGTAGGCTTTGCAAAAAAGGCCAGAGTCCACACATCTGCACTTACAAACATGTTGAAGCAAAACCTACACCAAAGGTGCTCTCCAGTGTTCAAATCTGGATAGATAACTCTGCAAGCATGCTGAGGAGGAGGTTAGGCGTAAGCAACTCTCCCCCAGCTCAAAGAATTAAAGACTGTTAGAGACATGCATTATTCAGCTCCATTCTGTTCTGATGACTTGTTCAGCTCAGCGGCTGTATTGCAAAAGGTAAACAGGTTTCTACCCATAATCTTGTTGTCTCTGAGCAGCAATCCATCTGTCTCTCATTTATAGTATCGTCTAGTGATGTGTCTCCTTACCCAGGTAACACTCCCTTCAGATACTATTTTAATACCACTGAAGACAGACGAAACCCCAGATTTGCCTAAGCAAATTTAAAAGAGCTATTTAAAGATAAAGATGCAGCAAAGCTGAAGCTAATACAGTAAAGATTTCTCAGGAGGGTTCCTAAACGGAGAAATTACTGAGAAAGAAAATAATTCACCAGAAAGCTCTATGAAATAAAATGAACTATAGCAGCTTCTAGTTAGGACACTGTAGTAAGGGATATGTGCATACAGAGAAATCTTGGCATTGGAAATTCCATTCCTAAGAGGCTTCTGTCTACTAGTGAAAAATTAAAGTTTGACTCCAGTCTTTGATAAAAATATCTGATGCTCAATTTAGAAACTTCTGAAAAGCCCAAAGTTTGTGCTGTTTTTCAGCACACTGAGGACAGAGAAGTCCATACCTCATGAGATAAAGTTGCTGGGAAACAGTCAATAGGACAATGGCTGGAAACTCAAAAAGCCAGGTTACGTATTCTGGGAATCTATGTAGCATGGATTGGCTTTGCATCCTGCAAACTCTTTTGATAATGGGGGTTATTTGTACTCTCTTTAAATAGGTAGTTACCCCTGCCATTTAGACAGAGTCCCTTGCACAAAGAAATGGCTATTTTTGAGATGAACCAGTTTTTCAAGTCTGATAAACAGATCAGCTCCTGAGGGTATAAGTATTGTCTTATTAACTAAGGAAGAGTCCCCTTGACAAAGAGGACCTACAGTTACAAAAATATTCTGTTCTCATTGGACATTTTCTATTAGAAGTGAAAAGGCAGAAGCAAGACCTGACCAGAAATATACAGAGACTCCAGATTCTGGAGAAGTAGGCATGTGAAAGGAGTTTGAGGAAGAAGAAAGATCCTGGACCGAATAAATAAGTCTGATCAAAGCCCAAATAACACTCAAGAGCAATGCCAAAAGCGAAGCAAAGTTAAGCACATGCAGATGTTTCACTGTTCAGTCTCAATCTGTGCATGACCTCTTGGACTCTCTGACTCAGACAGTAAGTGTGTCTAAAAGGTTTTGGGATGCCCACTTGTTACAAGCCTGAAATGGTAAACAGTAAATCAAAACCTCATGCAGAGGCCGAGCACTGGGAGACAACATGCTTAAGTGGTGTGGGTGCTTCCAGATGTCAGCCCTGGTCCAAGGGCAGCTGTATGTGAGCAAGGAGGTGATTGACTGCCTGTATGAAGAGAGTAGAAGGGGAAGGATAGTGTCTACAAGGCAGTGAAAGTGAGCAAACCTGCACAAAACTCCACAAAACAGTGCCCCAAGCTGGATACATCCTAAGGCAGCAGAGCCATTTTGCAGCTGCAGGGGGGCTCCAGAAGGGCCACCAGGTGTCCCTGAGCCAAGAACCCTTCTCTGATTGTGCAGCTACTGACACACTCAAAGAGGGATCAATGTGGAAGTGTGTTAAAAACCCTAGACCAAGAAGCTTGTGATTGTTTTCTTTGAAAGACAAGAGGGATAACTGAACACAGTGAGTACTAATCACAAAACTTAATGTACTTCTGGAAGATATCAGAGTGATAAGGGAACCACCAAAACAAAACAGAACAAAAACCAACAACAACAACAACAAGAAACGCAAAAAACCCCATCCAAACAAAAAATACAGTAATGCAAACCTCTCTTGTGCTTCTGTCTCTGGCAAAGGAAAGCTCTTGGGTGCAGAGGGTGTCAAATGGTCTCCATCTGCACCTCACTTTGCACAACAAGAGCGAAATTTCAATCACAGCCTCTAGGTACACAAGTAACATAAGCAGTTCATGACAAGTGATAAATACATTAAATATCAATCATTATTTTCACAGAAATCTCATGGGGAGAGATTGGAATGCTTCAAAATTCAGTTCCTGATTTTAATAACTCATTTACTGCAAATTTTCTTCACTTGAAAAATGTGAAAATGATTTGGAAGTAAACATATAGATGGGTCATGCTACAGTGGACAGCTTGTGAGATAGCACAATAACACAGGAGCTTCCCAAGACACTAAAAAAACTACATCAACTTGTGTCAAACTCAAACTGCCACAAAATCACTCAATTTTCAGAAGATGGTACTCATCATTCCCTCAAAACATAAGTCCCTTCAAAAGGCGTTGAGTATCTTTAGACCAAGATCCCCTCACATCATCAGTTTCTTCTGAAAGTATTTTAGGCCTCTCATTTTCAGCTTTTCTAGTGGACCAGCAGTAAGGAGAACACCTGAAGTATCATTCTATTAATATCAAAACTCAGGATTATTTTTACTTACAGACAACTATTTCTGGAAAGTTTCATGCAAAAGTCAGGACACATCATTATTTGCAAGCATTTATCTGCAGTTTCTTCTAAGTATGTACCAAGGACAGACAGCTGTAAATATTTACCAACCAAAGAATTGTCTTGCCACCAAAAATTGCAGAAACCTCCAGAAGGTGTAGCTGAGGACACAAACCTCTGATGAAATATGGGCTGGGAATCAGGCACAGGTACATTTTATCTTTTAGGCAAAAGTAGGAAGGTAGAATTGGTGCACCATAGAAATGCTTTTGGAAGAAGTAGATCAGAATTTCCTCCAAAAGATATTCCACCTCTTTAGGTCATTACAGGAAGGTCTTTCCAAAAGCTACACTCTATATCAGACATTTCTTAATCTAATTCAAATCTGAAATCATGGGACAGTACTGCCTGACCAATCCCATGAAGGAGTGCAAAGTAACAGTATAGCATTCAAAAGACTGTAAGAGTGAGCTTTAAGTTTTTCTAGACTTCAGGAATATGATAACTAGGGGCAAAAAATCATAACAGAATTCTTGCTTTGAACTGTCTAAATCCAAAACAGATTTTTACTCTGTGAAGACTTCACAAAAACCCTCCAAACCCTAATGCAGCTGAAAGTCAAGGCAAATGTAGCAACAGAAGCCACTAAGATGGATATCAAGGTCTACCCATCCAAAAGGAAAGGAAAAAATAACATGCCAACTTTGTTTTGACCAGACACGAGTAACAGGAGTCTAAAACTATACCACTCTCCAGGTGTTAGACATGAGACAGGAAAAGCCTACACCTTAAATACTTGTTCCAAATGAGAGCTAGACTGCAGCTGGTAAAGTAACTGTACCATCTACTGATTGCCTGGTGAACTAGTTTGGAGGTATCCATCTTATTCCTTTAGTTTTGCCCTCCCAAGAGATCCCCATCCTGGAGGGGAGGTTCAAGCCCTGGTGATGCCAGTGCCAGGACTGTGATGAACATACTGACAGAAAGAGTCATAACTCCTCTCATCAGGATTAAAAAAAAAGGATTTTATTTTTTCATCTTAGAAAGAATTATGATTCCAAATTGCAATGACAAAAGCCTCAGTGTCATTTAATGTAGTTAGAAGCAGGCTTGTACAATTCAGCTGCGATCGTATCCTCTTCTAAGAGCCTGTTGGAGGGAAAAAATACACAGGAGATTGCTGTACACACAGAAAGACAAGACAGAAAGCAAAACAATCAAGCATGTGTATAAAATAGAGGACATATAATTTATATATAAATAGTATTTATGCATCTATGAACTACTAAACATCAATGCCTAAAGAAAATGTCTAATATATCTAAATGCAAATAGTCTAAACTGCAGAAACCCAGGGTTTTCCTCATGTCTAATTCTTAAATAAAGCATTTCAGAACATGATTGAGGTAAAATATCTTCTCTCACAAAGGCTGTGTATTAAATTCCTCACTGGCAAAGGAATTTTTACAGAAGGTTAATGCTTCCTGTAACATTTATCCTGCATAGTGTGGCTTCTCAAATAATTTTGTGGGCTTTATTTCCTTCACTGTTATAAATCTTTATCTTCATCATTGTAGCTTTAAAAAAACCCATGTCTTCTGCTGATACAAAGGCAGCGGCTATTTTTCGGTCCCACCACACAGGTTAATTAAACACTAAACCCAAATTAAAATGGCATGTCGAGTGGACGAAAATCCAGAAAGAAGAGACACTGAGTTGAGATTGTCCTTTGCAATTCCATATAAACTTACCACTCCCCACTGGGCCAGTTAAATCTGGAGCAACTGCCTTTCAGCCCATCACCTACTTTCCTCTCACATCCCACTAAACAGGTATTTGCTCACCTGCAGCCTAAGAGGGGAAGGCTGGCATAAAACAAATACTGGGGTCTAGGACTCTCCAGCCATGGCAGAGTACTCTGACACGGAGGGACCGAGCACATACTTGGGGAAAGGGGATGTCTCCAAGTTCCTGTCCAGAAAACAGGTATAAATGGCAAAACAACATCAATTGAAGTAATTGGGGATTCGGCTGTTGTGTAAAACGAGTACAGCTGGCATGCTGAGGTGTCAGACAGGGCTGTAGCAGAACAGCAACTAACAGTAGAGTGTAAAATGTAGCACGAAACACACATGCAGCTTCATCTCATACTCTCATGCTGGCTGCTCTTTGAAGCTGGGTGGATTTTTTTAAGCACTCTGCCATTTTAGCAGACAGAACTAGCAACACTGGTCAGACATGTGACATCTGACAAGACACAGACCCTAGGACACACCAGTGGAAGAAGACACAGCTATCCCAGTACCTGCACCCCTCACCAACACTGCAGAGCAACCCTGTGGGACAGGCACACATGCAGTGAGAAGTAATGGATGAACCAAGCCACACTGGCATGTTTTTGTCATGTGAATGGAAGACTGTTGCAGAAACCAGCTCTTCACGTTTTCAGGAGGGAAAAAATGTACAATAGCACTCGAGAAAGGGAGAATTGTTTGTGTTTTAAAGTTGACCTTGCTTTTTTTCCACATGAATTCATCCTCAGCATCAGTGACCGTGCTAGTATTTCCTCTTCCATTTGGTCATCTTTATGTACATCCTAGTGCCAGCCCCTTCAACAAGAGCTTTCACATCTAGGACATCCTCCCTTCCTGTAATCCATGTAAACATATTGTGCCATCATGATGAACATTTCCAGAGGCAAGACAAGGGATATGTTGTGGTCAGGACAGGACAGAGTAGCACCAACTGAGATGAGAGGATCTGTCACTCATAAAAAAATCCAACAAAATACTAAAATTACAAGCTTGAATTTAAGGATGCTCTGTCTTAAACATGCTGGTTTAAATGTCAGCACGAGCATATTTTTAAAAACATGGTTTAGACAAATGTTTGTGCATAAATATGCAATATGTTGCTTTCAGCGGTAGGCTGGACAAGAGACCTCCTGAGGTTTCCTCCAACCTGAATTATCCTGTGATCTTACATTATAGATGCCAATATAAACACAAAGAAACACATATTGAGTATAGCTGTAGGTGGACACACACAAATACTTATGCCCATGTGCATATGTGCACCACTGCACTGTAGTAAAACAGCACCTACTCCAAGGACCACAATGGAAGCCACCTATACAGAGTTGGATTTTTAGTTGCTTATTTTTTCAGACATTGTGACAAATACTGGTTTTGAAATAGATTTGATATAAAAATTTTCCTCCCTTCTTTTAGCTTAGATACTTGTGCTCTCCTCATACTATGGAGTTATCCTAAAGTTTGGGAGAGGGGGAGGAAGACAGCCTGAAGAAGTGAGGAGAACACAGGAAGGTGAGTGATTGTCCTACAGATGTGACTGATTACCAAGGCACACATGGGATGTGCTGGACACTCGTGTATAGCTAGAATGCTCATGTACAGGATTTAGTTACCACTATCCTTTCAGAAGTACAAGCAAAATAAAACACAAGTGATTCTGACACATGAGTTCTGATATCAGAAGACAGTCTCAGACCCTTTGGGAAAAAGTTATAATTTCCACTTAAATTTCTCTCCGATTAATGCCTATTATCAGTAAAGGAAAATATAAACCAAAGCAGTAAACTCAACAAAATCCAAATCATTTTCCTGTTACTCTCATGCTGTGCTGCAGAAGTCTTGATTTAGGGCTGAATTAGCCCCTCTCTGTCTAATAGCTGTTGTGAAAGTGGAATCATTGCACCCTACATGCAATTGGAATTGAAGACAAACATAGCAGTCATTTGTGTTGCTTATTTTTCCTGCTGTTGGATATTTCTGAATAGCCTCACTACAGTGCAGGTTAGAAGGTGACTCACTGGGCCAATGGCCAAGGAAGGGAATATTGCTTCTCAACAGGTTACATTCCTAAAATTCACCAGTTTCAAGCAGTTTCCCCCTCATATTTTTTAAAAAAATTAGACTTCTGTTGTAAGGGAGTGAAGAACAAAACAAGGGTTCTTTTCTACCATTTAGTAAAAGTCACCACTGGCAGAAGATTTTCACCTTTGTCTTAATCCCGAGTTTCTTTTAAACCAAGATTTTATTCTGGGAAGAGCCTGGTTATGACCCAGTTTCTACAAACAGTACATAGCCTGGGCTGATCTAGGTTAAATGCCAAGAGGGCTATTGTTTTAAAAGTAAAATGACACAGAGCCAGCCATGTGTAATGTCATGTAGAGCACCACAGAAGCAGCACAGATGAGTTAACAGTAGGGCAAACAGGTGCTGGGTAAGGGGTGTTGTGATCTGTCTCCTTCAGCAGTGCTGGAGACCTGAAGGTAAAGGAGGAGGGGGCACCTACCAGGGTTGCTACAAAGTCGGCTTTACAGCTACTGCCTTTATGACAACAATATAAAGCAACTCCCACAACACAGTGAGGATAAGCTCTTTAAAGAAAATATAAAAGCATTAGCTTGGCAATTCATCCGAACCTCATCATGCATCGTAGACATTTTTGAAGTTTAACAAAGAAAAGCACATCATTAAAGAATACTGCTCTATCACCATTCTTATGCAAATCCTTTCAGATAGTTGGGTGGAAAATTCCATCTAACACGCAGTGAGAAATAAATGTTGCAGGGTGGAAATTTCAGCTATACCGAGTGCATCTATCACTTGTATAATCCAAACTACTGTATGTGCCCTGACTACAGAATTAGTATTGATCCATTCACCATGTAAACATCAAGTACTTTCTATTATTACTTGAAATAGCATGCTATCACAATTTCTATTTCCTCCCTGTATCTTAAATAGAAGTATTGCACATTAGCTCTTCCCTTCATGTACTTTTTTGCACAGCTATCTAACTACAGTGTTCAAGGCTGTGCTGGGTTTCCTGCAGACATCTGCAGTATTACCACCAAAGTACTTTATTTTCAAGTCATCTCTGATGGAAAGCAATACAACTCTCATTTACACTGAAACCTGTTACTGTGGCTTCTCTTGGTAAAACAGAGAGTCCTTTGTTTTAAGATCTCTGTTGTGACTACCATTGTGAATGACAACATCAAACAGCTTTCCCAAATGTTACTCACACATCTCTCATGAGTATCACTAAGATAAGAGTGGACTGCAATAGTCTGAATAGCTATGTCATCTGAGCACACACAAGTGGGGGAAAAAAATTATATCCATCTCATTTTGGTGATATGGTTAAATCTCAGCTTTGGAAAGTGCTGGGAGATGCTTGGAAGCATAAGGTTTCACCTGTTAGAACCTTGCTTTGTCTCTGAGGGTGGTGAGAAATTTTAAATGGACATATAAGGGCTTGTCTACAGAAAAACTCTAAAATTTTAGACTGGGGAGTTGGTCCTAAGACTTCAGCAAGACACCCCAGACCCAGAGCACTGAAGTGCTGAAGCTCTTACTCAGAGGGGATGGTGGCAACATGTGTGACCAGTGGGTGGTCTGCTCAGCCTGATGGAGGAGGTAGGAAGGTTAAGAAGTATCTGGGACTCTGAGGAGGAGATAGACTGCTGGAGTTACTCCCTAACATCCCCGAGGCAAATGCACCAGGCAGCTGCATCACGACCAGCAGAGGATCCGATATTCTCTCACCAGGAGGATGGAAGGGACCAAAGAAATGGGGAGGAATGGAAACAGGTCTCTGCTTCAGATGGCAGGTGAATCCCATCCCAGCATGCCTCACCTTCCTAGGTGCCTTTATGCAATATGTACAAGGTACTTGAGACCCAGGCACACAACAACCTGGACCAGCGTCCATGCAGGTTGGAGCAATTGCCTTGGGTGAGTCAGCCAACTCCCCTACACCACCTCAGTCAAGAAGAAAAGAAGGGTAGTTGTAGTCAGTGACTCCCTCCTGAGAGGAACAGAAGGCCCAAAATGCCAACAGGATGCAACCTGCCACATTGGGAAGTGTGCTGCTTCCCTGGGTAAGGGAAGTGACCAGAAACCTCTCTGGTCTGGTTATTATCCACTTTCACTTCTTCAGGTGGGCTGCAATGCAATCCCAGCAAGAAGCCTGAGGACAATCGAGAGGCACTGCAGGGCCTTCAGGGGACAAGTGGTGTTCTCCTCCATCCTGCCAGCTCAGGGAATGAGGGGGATGGAAACAGGAAAATGCTACAGTGGAATACCTGGCTCCGAGCCTGGTGTTGCTGGCAGAATTTTGGTGGGGTTTGAGCATGGATCAGTCTACAAGACACTGTTGACAGAGCATCTTGTGTGTGGAATCCCCCACCTTGTTCTTCGAGAGAGATCTGTACTTCTCTGCTCACTGGTAGCCACACAGGGTGGCATCACAACCCCACAAAACATCCACATGAGGTGAGCTTCTCACCTAACACACAGCCATGCTGTGGGCTATCACAACATGTTCCCTTTTTTGTCTCCCAGAGTGTGGAAAGACTAGGAGACCTAAAAATCTAATAATGCATACAACTGTAAAGCCCATTGGCCCCAGAGAAGATACTGAGTGACGGCAGGACTCTTTATTTCCAGAACAACAGTGCATCTTCCAGATCTTCCTCTCACAAGCCAGCACAGTAAAGCCTCCAGCCTCAGAGGTCACAGTGGTGCTTCTCATTGCATTTCAGATGCAGGCTCCCTGATACCACAGCACACCAGCATGCCAGCTGCAATGTAAATTCCAGGAGCTCCGAGGTCAGAAAAAATCTGTGCAACCTCAAATCAGGTGAAGTGGAAGGCAGACAGTAAAGGGTAGTGAGAACCAAGGAGAAGGAGGAGGAGGAGGAGGAGGAGGAGGAGGAGGAGGAGGAGGAGGAGGAGGAGGAATAGGCACAGCCTGTAGGTGTTCATGCACCTCCCATTTCCCTCAGCAGATCTGCAGCCCCTCCCTCAGAGACCCATGTAAAAAAACAAAGGAGACAGATGGTAAATGTGTTGTTCAGACATCATTCTTTCTGACATTACTGGAGTGGTAATGATTTACACCAGCTGACCACTGGGTGCTGGCGTGATGAAGGGCAATTCCACCACCCCACCACCTCAGTCTCAGCAAAACAAAAGGCAGTAAGAAAGCCCTATTTCTGGGAAAAATATGTAAGCTTCAGTGTGGAGCATGATTCTTATTGTTCATGAAACATCATGTAGGTCTGCAATCCCAAGCAACTGCTGACAGCCATCTGCTGAGTGTGATTCTTTTGATATGACTCAAGGAAGAGAGAAGTCTCTCTCTTCAGAAAACCAAATAAACCAGCTGCCTGGGATGCACCAGGGATTAGCAGACAAAAACCTAAACAGGGAGACAGAAGACTGCCTCCAGGTTCTGTCACACAGAGAAATGTTCAGGACTCAACAGAAGCATTCTTCCTCAGCTCCCAGCTTCTCAAATTGTATCTCAAAACCAACACAAACCAGAGGTCCTCCAGCATTTCTCCAGGCCCTGTCTGAACTATCCTCCTCTTGGGAATTTTAGAACTAGGCATAATGCCAGTACTACATACCTTGTCATCCAGGCTTAGGTGTGGGGCTGCTACGGCAAGCAGCGACCAAAGTCACTAGAAATAAGTTGCTGACAGACCCAAAAACAAAACTGACCACCCAGCAGTAGCACTCAGGGAGAGGGGTAGCTCAACTGCTCTAAAACAATGAGGGTGGGATTGCCATGTCCTTTGAAATCCATTGGCAGCTGGCCAAGTAACTGCCCTCGAACTTCCTGAAAACCCCACTCTTTGGGAAGATGATCAGAGATAACTGTGTCACAAGCACATCATGGAAGGAGAAGAAAATGAAGAGAGGAGAAAAACGTGTAAGGGACACACAGTAGGCAAATGCACCACGAACTCACAGTCAATAGATGTGAGTGGAGCTGCATCTTACTGTTGTTGACTGCAAGGACATACTGTACCCTGCTGGCATACCATTACCAGTTTGTTCACTCATTGATCTTTCTTAGGTCTTCCAAGCTCTTCTAATTATCATCCCAAGATATTCCTGAGTATCTCCTCTGTGTCCTTTGCCCAATTCAGTCTTTGCCAGACCATCAGCCTTCTTCAGTTTCTCAAGAAACACTCCAGCAACCACGAATCTCAGTAGCAGAGACCTCTGGACCACCCCTTAAAATTAGGTTTGTCTGTTTGCTTATTTAAAGCTGTGTTATAAAACATGCTGAAGTGTTCTTTTCCCTTTTTTTTAATTAAGCAATGCAAAAAAGGGAAACTGTGCTATCAGAATGACTCAGTTAAGTCTTGCTGTTATTCTCACACAACTGCTAATTATAAGGTCATAAAACCATTCTCCTCCTACTTAGACTAAAATAGTCAAGGCTTACACATAACCAGACACCTAAGAAGCAACTAATGCTTTAGCACTTACTTGCAGCCTATCATCACCAGTAGGTGTGGCATGAACCTAGAATATTCCTGAAAAGGTTTCCAGAGGAACACTTGCTAACATGCCAACACTGTGTTTCCTAATATTATGGCTAGAGATTGTAAAAAATAAAAGGTAAAGCTTCTCTGGGGCAAAGTGCTCTTTGAGACACTTATGAATGTTGCCTATGGCACTAATTGTACCTTTTCTGAAAAAAGAAGCCCAGCAGACAATACTTGTCACCATTACAGCCGCATCCTCTAGCCATCAGTGCAGCCTGTGGAGTTTGCCCCTCAGAAGTGGAAAGGAAATGCACTGATGCATTGGATGAACTCTTCTGGCAGTTTAACACCTAGGAAATCTGGAGTTTGGGCTGTCTCAGTCTCTCTTCTTTATCACATGCTATTGTTCAACCAGAATATGTGTGACTCCAGCCAGTCACTTTTGCCAGCACATCCACCCACCTGCAAGGCCAGCACAGATCTGATTCTCTTGGCCCAAGGACCTTTTGCGTTCCCTACCTAGGTCTCCAAGGTGAGTACACTGGCCATTACCCTGCTGAATAAAAGGATCTGAACTGCACAAAGCAGCTTCCTGCTTCTGCTGCTGTGCTGATTTCAAAAGGGTGCTTTCTGTTTGCTCACTTCAAAGAAACCACAAGCACTTCTTCTTGAGGAGAGGGTTTTGGAAAGTGCCTGTCCAAAGCTTTAAGTCCATCACCAGCACTCCAGAGACTAGGAGAGTTTGCAGCAACCTCCTGCATTTTCAAGCTTCCAGCTAGATACCTTTAGAGTGTTCATCACTCGGCACACAACTTCCTTAGGGTGCCCTTGTCTTGTCACAAACTAGAACCAAGAGGTGTGGCTGTAGGACCTGAATAAGAGCAATCAGACACACAGAAGCTCATCATTTTGCCACACAATTTAAAGTAGCCTTTGTGTTCTCTGCTGGTTACTACCCTGGTGAAAATCCTTGCTCAGACCCTGCCTCATCTGGTTCTGAGTACAGAATGCTGATAGGAAAGTCACTTCTCTCTTTGGCCATGCCCTTCTCTTCAGCTCTAATTGTGTTGGCACCCTCAGCTGTGCTCACCCCTCCTTCTTCTGCCAGCTTCATGAAAAGATCCCTGCATCTGAGCTCTGCAGATGTGAACTCCAGATGCACAGACATCCCACTGGCAAAATGCAGTTCAGTCCCACCAATCACCCAGCCCTTTCTGATCACTGTTGCAGTGTCAATTAGAGCAAATTCTCTGTGGGGGTCGTTTCTGTCATGCAGACGTTTCCTGGATGTGTATCTACACAAAGACTTTCCACAGGGGAACCTCCAGGACATTTTTCAGGATAGAGCCTGCGTCTGCTCTAGGAATCAGGAGGAAATGTAAAGGTAATGAATTAGGTAGCTCCTTTTCCTACAGCAGGACTAAGGCATGTACCCAGGTCAGTTTACTTGGCATAAGTCACAGACAATCTTCAAAACTGTAATTAGTAGCCCACTAATTACAGATCTGGAGCCTTAATAAGAGAGTGAAATAAAAAACTGAAGTCCAAACCTTCAAAGGTGTTCATATGCCTGTGGTTTCAGCACCACTGAGTATCTGGGCCTGACCTACAAAACTTCAACTGCAAAAGCAAGGCCACACTCATGACTGTTTTCTCCATGGAGTTCATAAAATCTCCAGGACCAACTTGCACAGAAGCCTAGTAGTAGGTGGTCTTTTAAACCCTGTGAGAAACTACAGGGGAAGTTACTTGAGAAACATCCTCCTTTTTTGTATAAGAAAACACAAGTTTTTTCATTGCTGCCTGTGCCATTCTTTAAATGAATCCCACATAGACAGTTAGTTGGATCCTATGAAACAAGAAGGCTACACTTGGCACCTGCTGCGTTACAGATTGTGCCTGTGAAATTGAATTTACAAGGACAAGACCAGAAAGAATAGCAAAAAACAAGGAGCTGTTGAACTTATGTATTTTCCTGTATTATATTAATAATTTCTCATTAAGCAGAGATTGCCATGCACTTAGCAATGAACATCTCTTTCCATAAGTCTTCAGTGTTGGACCTCAGCTATTTACAAAAGCAGCTTTTTGGGAGGATGAGTATGACACATTGCTAATGCACAAAAACCTAAACCCAGCTAACTTAAAAGTACTACTATTGTGAATACTTTTATTAGACAATGCTAATGAAAAGGTTACGCTGTGGGTGACAGGTGGCATTACCAATGTAACTTCACTCTGCAGAACTGAAACCCAGCCACATTGCTAATTCACAGACCTGAAAACACCACATCCCAAAAACAAAAGAAGCATAAAGACTGTCAGACAGCTGACTGGTGTTTGGGCTTGTCTTGGTGAGAGTGAAGAAGAAATCTCAGTAGGCCAAAGCTATTCACTTAGTCGTTTGTTAGCAGGGGAAGAACTTTATGCAACCCAGCAGAACCCCCCTCCAAGACACGTACAGCATCTTTGCGTGTGTGTAATGAACACAGAAAAAATAATGGTGTTTCTGTGAGTAACTTCTTCCCAGTTCACAAGCTTACTCATGCAGACCAACCAAAGGTCCCCAACAGTCAGCAGGAAGATTTCAGAAAGTGCAGGATTACCTTATCATAGAATCACAGAATCAAAGAATATTCTGAGTTGGAAGGGACCTACAAGGACCATCAAAGTCCAACTCCTGGCCCTGCACAGGACGGCCGAATAGTCACACCATGTGCCTGAAAGTGCTGCCAAATGCTTCTTGAGCTCTAGCAGCCTTGGTGCTGCAACCACTGCCCTGGGGAGCTTGTTCAGTGCCCAACCACACTCTGGGGAACAACCTATTCTAGTACGCAACCTAAACCTCACCTGACATAACTTCAGGCCACATCCTTGGGTCCTGTCCCTGGTCCCCACAGAGTACAGATCAGTGCCTGCCTCTCCTCTACCCCTCCTGAGGTTGTACCTACAGTGAGGTCTCCCCTCAACCTCCTCTTCTCCAGCTGAACAAACCAAGTGCCCTCAGTGCTCCTCATACGGTTTCCTCTCAAGGCCCTTCACCATCTTCATTGTCCTCCTTTGGATGCTCTCTAATTTTACCAGGTCCTGATGTGAGACTGACACGTCTGTAGTTTTCAGGGTCCTCCTCCTTGCCCTTCTTGAAAACTGGGGCATTTGCCAGCTTCCAGTTGGCTAGGACCTCTCTGGATTCCCAAGACCACTTAAAAATCATCAAGAAAGTTTTTGCAATGATATCGGCTCTTTGAGGATTCTGGAATGGATCCCACCAGATCCTATAGATTTGTGGGTATCTGGCTGGAGCAGACCCTGATGAAGTTCAGGGTCAAAAGAGAGTTTACCAGTCTGACATATGCCATTGTCCTCCAGCTCAGGGCACTGAGACCTCCTTGGTCTATCATGCTGAAGACAGCGGCAAAAAATGCATTAAACACCTCTGTCTTGTCTCTGTCTCTGTTTGTGAGGTGACCATTCTCCTCCTGTAAAGGGCCACCATTATTTCTGAACTGCCTTTTGCTATTAACTAATTTAAGAAAACCTCTTTTGGTTGTCTCTCAAAGTTCTGGTCAACTTCAACTCCAGTTAGGCTTTGGCCACACGAATTTTCTCCCTATACTTTGGCAAGCAGCATCTCTGTATTCCTCCCATGACATCCAACCTTGCTTCCACTGGTCATGCACCGTTTTATCTTGCTGTACCTCCAAAAGAAGATTCCTGCTCAGCCAAGTTGACCTTCTGCCTTGCCTGTTTGACTGGTGGTGTTTTGGAACTGCCTGCTTCTGTGCTCTCAGGAGGTGGTGCTTAAAAAGTGACCAGCACTGGTGTATCCCAGTACCTTCAAAAGTGTTTTCCCAGGGGACTTTACTCACCAGCTCCCTAAGCAGCCTGAAGTTTGCTCTCCGTATGTCCAGGGCTGAAGTCTTGCTTGCACTTTTCCTTCTGTCAATAAAGATTTTGGTATGGATATTACATGTAGGACCTATAATGCTGTATGGAGTACTGACAAGGTTGATGGAAAAGCACCAGTGTCTGGAGTCATGTAATATGGGAAGCAACTTTCCTTAGTGTAAGGAAATCAAATCTATGCTTGAAGGAAAAGAAAAAAAAATAAAATTATTAGAATACTAAGAACAAGAGGGCAACCACAATTCAGATTTTGCTATGTGAGCCTCAAACAACTTGGGGAGCCACAGCACCCATGCAGGTGGGTTTTTTCTACTCTGCAGGCTGGGGACAGACTGCCTGGAAAGCTTCCCGTGGAGAAAGACCTGGAGGTGCTGGTCAACAGTGGCTGAACATGAGCCAGCACATGTGCCCAGGTGGCCAAGAAGGCCAATGGCATACTAGCTTGTATCAGGAATAGTGTGGCAGCAGAACTACGGAAGTGATTCTCCCCTTTCATTGGGCACTGGTGTCCAGTTCTGGGTCCCTCAATTCAGGAAGATATTGAGGTGCTGGAGGATGTCCAGAAAGGGCAAGGGAGTGAGTGAGGGGTCTGGAGCACAAGTCTGATGACAAGCAGCTGAGAGAGCTTGGGGGGCTCAGCCTGGAGAAAAGGAGGCTCAGGGGTGACCTTATCACTCTTCACAACTACATGACATGAGAGTGGAGCCAGGTGGGGTTGGGCTCCTCTCCCAGGTGACAAGGGACAGGGTGAAAAAACATGCCCTCAGGTTGCACCAGGGGAGGTGTACACTAGGAAGAATTTCTTCACAGGAAGAGTGATTGGACGTTGGAACGGGGTGCCAGAGGAGGCGGTGGAGTCACTGTCCCTGGAGATGTCCAAGGAAAGCCTGGACACGGCTCTTGGTGCCGTGGTCTGGTTGACAAGGTGGTGTCAGGTGACAGGTTGGACTCAACGACCTCAGTCAGAGTTCTTTTCCAGCCTGACTCTGCGATTCTGTGATGATCGTGCCCTTTGCCAGCGAAGCGTTGCCGAGTGGAAGCGCCGCTCCCGGCTCCTCGCGGGGCCGCTCCCGCAGCACGTGCGGCGCAGTCGGGACCGCGGCCGCCGGGACAGGATCGACGGCTCCCGGGAGCACCGGAGAGCGGGCGACGGCGGGAGCACACAGGGGAGGGACCGAGCCAGGGAGGGATGGAAGGAGGGAGGGAGCGGGATGGGAAAGCCGCCGGCGGCTGCCTCCGCGCCCGCGGCTCCTCCCGCTTCGCACCGGGAGGACGGCAACTTGAACTGGGTGGGACATGGAGCGGGACACGGAGCGGGAGCGGGATGAGGAGCGGGAGGGGGACATGGAGCGGGAACGGGACATGGAACAGGAGCGGGACATGGAACGGGACGAGGAAGGGGTGCGGCACAAGGAGCGGGAGCGGGAGAGGGACAAGGAGTGCGATAAGAAGCGGGAGAGGGACAAGGAACGGGATAAGGAGAGGGAGTGGGACAAGGAACGGTACATGAAGCGGGAGCAGCACAAGGAGCGGGAGCGGGAGATGGACAGGGAGCCGGACAAGGAGCGGGACATGAAGCGGGAGCGGGACAAGGAACGGAAGCGGGACAAGGAGTGGGAGCGAGATAAGGAGCGGGACAAGGAACGGAAGCGGGACAAGGAGCGGGAGCGGGACAAGGAGCGGGACAAGGAGCGGGAGCGGGACAAGGAGCGGGAGCGGCACACGGAACGGGATAAGGAGCGGGAGCG
>JAOXXN010000364.1:49267910-49291305 GCA_026770055.1 Myrmophylax atrothorax
CCCGGAGTCACGGCATCAATCAGGTTGCGAGAGACCTCTGAGCGCACCGAGTACAACCTGTGACCCAACACTGCCGTGTCAGCCAGGCCTCGGCACTGAGAGCCAGTCCAGTCCCTCCTTACACAACTATAGCAGCCCATTCCAATGCTTAATCACCCTATGTGGAAACTCTTCCTCATGCCCAACCTAAACCTATACCTCTGCTGGAGCTGCTTGAGACTATGTCTTCTTGTCCTGTGACTGGTTGCCTGAGAGAAGAGCCTGAATCCCTGTTTGGCTGCACCCTCCCATCAGGGAGCTGCAGAGAGTGATAAAAGGTCACCCCTGAGCCTCCTCTTCTCCAGGATGAACATCCCCAGGTCCCTCAGACACTCCTTATAGGACATGTGCTCCAGTCCCTTCACCAGCTCCACTGCCCTTCGCTGGACTAGCTCCAGCCTCTCCTTGAAGTGAGGGACCCAAAACTGGGCACAGTACTCCATGTGTGGCCACACCAGTGTCCAGCACAGGGGAAAAATCACTTCCCTAGTCCTGAAAATGTTAATCTTAAAAGAGGCTTCCCTAATCTGAAAAGAGTCGCACCATCCTCTTGGTGCCTGTCTTGGAGGTATTTATATGCATTAATGAGATCCCCTCTCAGTCTTCTCTAAACAGGCCCAGCTCCCTCAGTCTCTTGATTATCTTTGGATCTTCTCTGGTAGCTCCTTGTTGTTCCTGTGCTGAGGAGCCCAGCACCGGGCAAAGGACTTTGGGGGCATGTTCCATTTTCACTGTCAGCCACTTGGGTGCCCAATTTATCCAGTTTATCCAATAGAATGTGTGTGGCACTATGCAGGGCAATCAAAGTGTTTGCAGCTTTTTCGTTCTGCCTTGGATGACCTCACACATGGTGTCCTTCATTCCAGCACCTACAAATCAGGACAGCAAGGATCCAGAGGCCAAGGTGGCACCAGTTGTATGACAAGCACTTCAGTTTTACTGGCTTTGGGTGTACTCTTTTCTATGTTTTTGTCTCTCAGAAGCAACAGCTCTGAGAGCCCTGAAGCCACCTCTACTGTCTGGGCACAAGAAGATTTTCTGGCAGATTATTTGCCATAGAGAAAAGACATTTTTTTCAGGAGGAGAACATGCAAAATTCATGAAAACTGTTCTGTAAAATGAAGCCACAGTAGGGAAGATCAGCATGGGAAACTTTGACAAGTAGGTTATTTCCCACTAACTCTATTGCCAATTGTTAGAGGGGGCTTATACACAGCCAGTTGTTTATCTTTAATCCAGAATCATTGAAGAAAAAAAGGAATTGACTGGGAAGTATCAGTGCTCCAGAGTCTCACTTGTTTTAAATTAACTTGCATCTATCAACAACCAATTGCCCTGTTAGACCATATTTTTAATATTAATATATAATGGGAAAATAATTTCTGATAGTATCCATCTTTTGAGATGTTTCTTACATTGTCTCTTTTCAAAGTTCTGAACCATTTCATGAAGCATCCCAGCACAGAAAGATTTATGAAAACAATTCTGTCACTTCAGCACCTGCACTGAAGAAGCTGAAAAAACACCTGTACTTGATTCTCCTCTGGTCATGACAGAACAGATGGATCCCCTTGGTGCTCAGTTCCTGGTGATTACCCAAGGACAGCAGTAGCATGGACAAGACATTCCAATATTGTCTTCCAAGATTTCTGGTGAAAACTTATGACCTGGTACAGCCACCACCCACCATAATACATATAGAACATATATAATAAGACTATATAAATATATAATAATTATATAATAATATATATGTAAAGTGTCATGATCTATTTGACAAGGCGGTGTTCAGTCATAGGTTGGCCACAATGATCTCAGAGATCATTTCCAATCAAATCAATTCTGTGATTCTGTAAATGACAAGAATTTGTTTCTGCTCTAAACTAAAATTGTAAAGACGTGAAAGTGCTGCAGCAGGTACGTGCAGTTTTGTATCTTCTGAATTTTTGTGGTGTGCACACAGCAGTGTCTTGGAAAAACAGGACTGAAAAAGACCCTTCAGTTCTCACAGAGAGTCTGCACCAAGGTAGGTAACTGCATCTTACGGTTCCCTTCATAAACATTTCAAGCTCTACCTTAAATTGAGTTTGTTTTCTCAAACTGATCATTTACATGGGTAGGGAGTGACCAGGTGTAAAGATGCCAATGTTGATTTATTTTTTTTAATAGGAAAAGCATAGAAAAATTTCAATGAAAAGGAATATTTAATAACAGGAAATATTATCAAAGTACTTCTGGCAATACTTTTGTTTTACTTGTTTTGAACAATAACTCAGTCTGTTAGCGGACCCTCCAAGATCGTGTTGGTAACCTACTGTGGAATTGATCTGACTCTGAGGTTGCCTGTAACACTTCCTGTCTTCATCACTGATTTAGGATACATGCTGCTAGATGGAGTCCTTCCACTGATTCCAGTAAATTTGACATCTAAGCATTTCTGGAAAACACTGAAAATACCAACCAAGTATGTGTGTGGAGTGCAATAGTCACCAGGGTCATGAGGGTTTGTTAAGCTTGATACTTAGAAGGCCAAGAGTGAGATGTATTGTGCATGCAGCCCATCTGAAACTCCAGCACACAGTAATTCCTAAGAATCAAGAGTCATATCCACGGAGATATTGAGGTGACTATCTCCCATTTATCAATCAGTTAGCAGGAATTTCAGGATCAAAAGAGACTTACAGGCAGGTTGCTATTCATATCCCCAGGGTGTTGCTGGAAAAGCAACTTCAGCTTGCACAAAACCCCTTGACTTCTGCTCTGATAACTGAAGGATGCATGTCAGAGCCATCCTCTGCAGAACAAAATGCTGGTGGAGAAGCCAAAGTCTTGGATTTCTCAGGGAGGTCTTCCAAGAAGAGTTCATTACTTGTGGCAATTGACAGTAGTCTAAACTGATTGAAGCCACCAGTAGCAGTGAGCAGGGGAGATAGTGGGAGAGGAATGTCTTGGGTGTGGGAGATGCTACAAAAGGTGGAAAGCAAAGGCAGGATGGGAAAAAAGCACATGAACGCATCAGTGGTGTAAAGACTTTTAAGAAGTTCCAACAAAGGCATATTTAAAACATGTCAGTTTTACACATGTCATTCTTACACACAGGTCTGTGTTAGGCAAACAAGTCTAGGACTAGTGTACCACACATATTATCCACTAAGCCAAGTTACACCTCTGTGTGCAAAGGGAAAAGGATATCTGATTTCAACTGCATGGGAAACACTGTCAGCATCACATACAGCTCAGCCAAGTTTGTGGCAGACCTTGCAGCCTAGAGGAATGCCAAGATACATGACCTAATGGGTCTTGCACTGTACTTGGCCTCATATGTTATTTGGTGTTGAATACTTGCCATAAAGAATTTGCAGAGACAAAAAGAATAAAAGCAAGAGTGGTATTTGAGTTGCTTGCCAAGAAAAATACCGGAATATTTGTTTATGTAGTTCACAAAAAATATCAAGTATCACAATAAACAGGCATTAGGCCTAATTAATCAGTTAGTGACACCCCTACCCAGCTAACTGCAGCTGAAACCATCATTTGGCCCTCTATTTTAAAAAATGCAAAGCTTTCAAGGTTTATCTTTTGGGGGTTTAAGACAAATACTCTTTGCATACATATATATTATACATTACACTTACACACTTCATTCTTGCAGGACACAACATGAAAAACCATTCCAAAGACAGTGACACAGAGACAAGGCCCCCTCTAAATAAAGTTAAAAAGGAACATAAAGTGAGTGTGTTCATGAACACATGCAATTCAAAGTGACATAACAACAGTAGAAAGCTACTTTCACCCTTCCACTCTTCTCCATCTTCTCTGGGATCACCCAGCCCTGTCAGCTGAATTAGAAAAGAGCCTTGTCACACAGACATATTTTAAGTTTGTTGATTTATTTTTTATTTCTTTTTAAATTAAGGATGATTTTAAAACAAAACCTCAAACCTAAAAAACAATAGCTCAGGAAAAGTTGTACAACATAATCAAGCTTAAATATTTTGCTACTTTTTACCAATTTTTATTAAAAAAAGAGAAGTCTATAAGCTCCTAGATGCAATTTCTGAGCAATTCTACCTACATTGATATTTTGTGACTGGATTCTATGATATTGCCTCTAAAAAGTTCCCAGAAGAAGTACTATAGTACACACTATTAGGAAAGATGTTTTTACATCCCAGCCCAGACTGTGGAACTGAAAATTACAAGGAACGGGAGGAATGCGTGGTGTTAAAAATTGTAAATAAGACCAATGCATTTCAAATGAAGTCTGGTGGAATATGAAACAGTGAAGGTGAAATACCATTTGCAACAGAAAAGCAGAAGGAAATGAGAAAAAACCTGAATAACAAGCAATGGAATAATCACAACTGACACACAGCTGCAGAGAGTCAAATGATTCAAAGGATCATAGTTGAGCAGTAATGATATAAGGTCCTCTTCTGCTGAAGTCAGTGAAGAGATGGCTGCTGACCTTACTAAGATAAGGATTATACAGCTCACAGTTTGAAGACCAAGTGCCAGACATCTTTAAAATGAAAAAAAAAACACCCTTGTCCTTTTAAATCACCTTTACTTCAAGGACTTTGGATTAATTGTGCCAGCCTGCTCCAGCTGGGATTTCAGCCACCAGTGGATAAAATGATTGTGGGAAAGTGTGTTGTGGGCAAAGAAATTCATGGTGGAACACAGATTTAATTGTACATAATTTAGTATTTCCTACTGATGCTGAGTAATATTTTCTCACACTACAACTACTGTCATGAGCAATGAGGAAAAAGTGCACTTGACCTGGCCATAAAGGCTGCTGAATTTCATATTTAAAAGGGAGCTTCAGGGAAGGCTTTAGACTCCAGATGAGCACTTGAAAGTATGGAGAACCCTTTGTGTCCACTGAAGACCTGTTCCTGAAACTAATCAGTTTCTCTTTGCAGCTGTGTGTCTTAAGCACAGCACACACCTCCCTATCACAGTGTTGCCACCAGACTGCCCTTTCCATCAAGAACATCTCAAGCTTCCCTTGGACAAAATATTTTAGCTGAAAGTCCTAAAGTCCATTCCTCTCCAAGCTTCTTGTCATATATTTTCTAACACTGTAGAGGCACAAGGAGAGAAAAATAAAGACACTCATTCCCTTGAAACTCTTTTGGTGAGAAGAACTTTGTTGCAGGAAGCAATGGAAGCATGATAACTATTTCACTTTTAAAAATAATTTGAGATATTTCACCTAAGTAAGGCCAGCTGATGTGTAAGGCAGTCAGCTGTTTTAGTTCTGCCATGGAGTTGGCTCAGGAGATGCTGAAATACTAATTCCTTTTGACAGAAGCCCTTTAAGTTAACTCCAGACAATTACATCTGGAACTTCCCAAAAGACAAACTTCAACAATGGCAAATTTTATATACATACAGGAAGGCACAGAGAAGGTGGCTGTTTATTATATAGTATTGTCAGCTTCAGGGATGCACAATGGATAGTGGAAACAGGTCATTTTCAGACCCAGATGCTCATTGTCAGGGGGAGACTTGAGTTGAAAATGTACTATGGGAGATTGTTCCAAAGACTTGATGCTTGTCCTGTAGAACGTCTCTGATCTCTGTCTATGCTTCAACTAGTTCTGATAGTGCAGATTTCTATCCTCCATTAAATTTCAGTGAAAGAAACAGAACTTTTGCATTTATACATGGTTGGACACAGGTTGACCCTATTTCAACTAGCCAAGCTTTTATGTGAAAGGTATATTGTAATTTATAAGAAACTTAAATTACATGTAACTTACATGTAATTTAAACTATAGAAATCCTCTTCCTTGGAAGTAAGAGTTAAACAAACTTGCAAATCAACCACTAGATCCACATTACTGTTGATGGTTTTCAACTTACCCCTTTAGTACTTACATAACAAATGCAGGACGTGAAACACAAGGCTTTTGCTCCTCAAAAAAGGACCTGCATGCTGTTTGGTCATCATATTTTCCTAGTTTTGGAAAAGAAGAGAAAAATATGTCAGCTTTTGGACTAGAACATCAACCAATTTGGATTAGCACAGTTCCTTCAAGGCAAATACAGTTTATTTGTTTTGGAATACAGATAAAAGATCACTCCCTGTTTTTTCCAGAAGAAACAATGAATCCTACTCTATATTGTAGATGCCATGACCACTTCAGGCAGGTCAAGAAGCACTTTTTAATTGCATATACGCGAGCCTGAACACACCCTTTTACTTTTCAAACCAGGGCAGCTTTTGTGCATGAAAAAAGTGCATCCACACAGGTAGGCAGCTGGTTAAGCTGGACTCATTATCTGGCTCCGTACTTAACTAGTTTTTTGTTAAACTCTTGCTGCCCGGAGTGCTGCACGTGTGAGCTGTTACGACCATCTCTGCCGTGCTACCTGGACTGTGTTTCATCCCGGATTCCTTGGAATTCAGAGCGAAATGCCAGGACTGCTTTCTCCACCAGATGTTCCCCCGGCCGCGACAGGTAAGACAGTGAGGCAACTGAACAGCTACAAACCCTGTTGCAACTCCAGGACGTGACACACTTAAATTCCGGTGGACATGCTTCAGCAGCACAGCTGCTGCAAATGAAAAATATTAAGGAAAAGCCTAGTGGAATGCACCTCACACTCTAAATCTGGAATACCTCTTGGTGTTTTAGGGTCAGGGTTCTCTTGCTCCACCAGCACTGGTCTGCAACATCCTACAATGACTTCTTGTGGGCAGATAAGTTAAAAAGTTAAAGCAGGTCCTCTTCTTCCAGGGCTAACAGCGATGCCTCGACGTTGCTCAGAGGACATTACTTTATCAGTACCACTGCCCAAGATTGGAGATGACTGAACAAATCCATGTATTTTCACAGCCATGGGAACACACCAGGAAGACCCCAGCTGGCAGCAGAAAATACAGCAATAAGGCCGAAAAGAGGAGACTCCAGGAACAGCCCAAACCAGTAAATTTTTCCTAATACATTTTCAAATATGAAAGCTAAAAGACATCATCAAGGCTGTGTGTGCAGAGAGCACAGTGATGTAAAAATCATAGGGAGAAACACTCCGCTAAACAAGGACCCAAGTTGCAGGTTCTTCTTCCCCTTGAGGCATCAGAGTACTGTGACTAGAAGACTGGAAATTACCTCCCTAAATGCAGGGAACAGCTTAGTGGTGTTCTCCACCACCACAAGCTCAGCAGGTCTGATACAGTTCAGAGGGCCTGTGTACAACCTGTCATGCTTCTCAGCAAAATGTACACCTCGGCAAGCATAACTCCAGCTTCTCAGGGCTGGGAATGCTCAGCTGTCAAGGTGAGCATTGGAAGACAAGTATTGGCCACTGCAGATGGATTATTACTCCATGGATAACACTTCCCACATTGTGATCCATGCTGTCCTAATTAACTGTATGTGTGCTAATGTAACACTTGCCATGCTGGGTAATTGACTGGCTTGGTCTCTTTCACCAGAGTCTCTTAACTACCATACACAAAACCTATAGGCTCCTACCCTACACAGTGATTTTCGAGTTCACATCTGTTTCAATTGCCACCAAGATGACTTCTTCCTTCTACCATCATGTGCGTGATTACAGGCTCATGGCTTTACTTGCACATTCCTTTTGTACCTTTCTTTCATATTTTGCAGGATGACACTATTGCATGTCACCCAACAATTCCACCTTGTTAGAGCTGCTAAGATTGAATGTCTCACAGGCAAAGTAATTTCATTCTTTTCAGAAATAATTACAATATTGTTACTTTGTAATGTGAATGTCAAAGGAGATAAAATAACCACAGGAAGGTGGAAAAGATGTAATTTAGCAGGCAATTAAAAATCTACTAGTCAGAGCACGGACAAAACGTTTGCCGTGGTTCAACAAGCAGTAGCTCATCAGTTGAAACACATTTAACTAGGCAAGCTTCAAATACAAAACAGAGGACGTTAGTTTAATCTATTTTGGTTAGAGACTGTCTTAGATGATGACAATGAGCAGAGAGAAAGGGTAGTAAAATGAGAACAGTTGTGTATGTTGATGGAAGTAGCATGTCTTTATTGTCCATCACTTAGAAAGAGGAAGACTTTCTAAAGAAGAGTTAGGCACTCGGCTTTGGTCCATGCCACTGGGAACTGTGGATCTCATTTCCCACTTGAAATGCTTCTTCCCTCTCCAAACCCTCTGAATAGCAAGATGTTCACAATAAATTGTAGCCAGGAATTACTATGGCCAGAACATCCATAGAGGCTTGTAAACACATGTTGGAACAGCTCTAAGTAGAGCACTTACAAGACAGAACGCAACCACTCAAAAAAGATTTCATGGCTGAGGAAATGAAGGCTTTAAAATGTGCCTAAACACCATGGATAGAAGAGAGTGTAATGGCTTCCCAGAACCGTTCTTCCGCTTTCCCAAACTGTTTCTAAGAGCAGAGGCACACGCAAACGCAGAGCCCAGAACCTCTTCTCACCTGACTGCGAGCCAAGGACACACAGTCCCTCAGACATTATGCTCAGTGATGGATCTCCAGGCCAAGACTATCAAAGCAGCTTTGGAAATTTGTGCACCCAAGGGGAAAACAACATCAAATGTGTTCAGCACCTTTCCAAGTATCCTCTGTCAAGTGTTCAGGCTAAAGCTTTAAATGAACATAAATGTGTCTAGAGCCTTCAAAGCATGGCCAACACCTAAACACAGAGAGCCGGAAACAACTTGCATTTTCTGAACTTGCAAGTTATAACACATCTTAAATGTTTTTGGGGCACATAGGGACTATGTTTTTGCTGTATGAATGCCATCACAGTTGCCAATGGTCATTCAAACTTTCTCACTGTTTATCTGTAATTCCTTTGGCAAAGAGTTTTGGCAAATAGCAAAACTTCACTTCAAGCTCTCCAGACAATTCAACAACATCATTTGGGCCATTCCACAGGTTACTTTGCAGTAACCCACCTTTGCCTGACCCACCTTTTTCATGCTGAGCAGTCCTGTTGCATGAAAACTTCTGCACATCCAGTAACCAGTCATAAAAATATGAGGCAAAATAACACCAAATAAGTATAGGAGAGATGTGTTTTCAGAAACCATAGAATCATTTATGTTGGAGAACACCTTTAGGATTGTCAAGTTCAACCTTCATAGTTCAGATTTGGTCAACACAACAACACTCCAATTAGATCCAAGACAACTGTGCAGGATGACCCAGGGCTTTTGACTGTTCACATCCAGGCTGACCTTTGTGTTCAGCTAATGCTAAACACACCTCCAGCCCTCACTCCACAGGGAGATGGTTGCCAGGTTTTACAGCTTTTCCTACCATATTTAAGTCACATCCCCAAGAACCATCAGGCAATAAATACCCTTGAGTGGGGCATCATGGACCAAAGAATAAGAAAACTCACATTTCTCAGCTTGCAGCTGTTCCTCCTGGTCACTGAGGCTTCACTACCAAAGTAGATGCTTAGCACAGCACCCCTGCCCCTTTCAACACTTTTCCTATATTGCTTTGTCTTTCAAGAGTATTTATGTTTCCATAACACCAACCACAAGCCAGGTAAACAAATGCTTTTCCCACTTGTTTGAGATCCTTATAAAATAAGAAGCACAATGGCGTAAGTTCCTACAAAATTAAAAAAAAAATCAATACCCTCTCACTATTAATAGCACAATGTGTTAGCTTACACAGGTACTTCCAACATCAGCTTAGCATTGGAAGGAAAAAGGACCTGACTGCTGTAAATAAGACTAAGGCATTCTTTTTTTGTAAGCCTGAAGGTTTCTGAGGCACTCCAACAGAAGAACAATGCTTATTTTAATGTGGCTGACATCAGAAAATAACAAAACCTCTTTTATGACCAGAGTATTGAAATAAAACTCTTACCTGCAACCTAACACCAAGGCAAGTCACCAGTAATAGCACATGACTACAACCTGATAGGTAAGAACTTCTCTCCCCCTGTCCAAACTTTCAAAATACTGTATCATCACAGAAAATTCCAACAGTAGTATTATGATTCTTGAAGAAAAAAATCTGTCCTGAGGGAGGGGGTGGGGAAAGAAAAAGTGTGTGCTTTTTGCACACAAAGCAGATATTTGCTGAAAATTTTTGTTACACTCAAGGTGTGCTTTCTGAATGAGATGAGAGCTTCAAGGAAAATTTTCAGTCTATACCTAAGCAAATGAATTGAATGTAACGGAGGAAATTCCTTTTTTCCAAAAACTATTAATTTTGTTAAAGTGTGCTACCATTTTGCCATGACAAATTACAGTTTTTCATAAATAATACTATTTCGAATTAAAATTATTTTCATTGCTTCCCAAAAAAATCCTTTTTTTAAAACAAAAATAGTTTTATTGGCTTTCTTTGCTTCCCAGAGTTAAAAACAACTCTCACTGATATAATTTTCTTGAACAAAACCCCACCACTTCCTTGCAGTCAAACCCGTTTTCAGCTGGAAAAAAGCCCTCAACAAAGTGACCCTGCTCAACACTAATAATTCATGTGTCTAGAATACACTTTCATCTGGGCTCCTGAAAGCATTCTACAAATAACAGAATGAACTTTTTTGCAGTGAAGCAAAAGAATGGCTTCTATCTAACAAGAGAGGAAACACTAACAAAACAAGGGCCCACCATTCAGAAGCAAATATAAATACTCCTACTGCAACACAGGACTAGCCCAGTGGTCTCCCGAGTTCAGGAGCCTTTTGTTTTTGTGGTAGGGGAGACACTCTGGTAATGGAAGGTGGGTTTCCTAGGGTGAAACGAATCCTTCATGCTCCAGATATGCTGTTCCCTCTAATTTCCCTGGACTGTCTGTACTTTTCCCTGTGTAATAGTCTGCCAAGAGCAGGTGCCAGGGGTACATGCCCAGAGAAAATTTGGGAGTAGGTCAGGCACATACTGTGGCCATAAACTAAAACACAAGAAGTTCCACCTCAGCATGAGGTAAAACTTCCTTCCTTGAGGGTGGCAGAGCACTGGAACAGCTGCCCAGGGAGGTCATGGAGCCTCTCTCTTTGGAGACATTTCAACCCCACCTGGATGAATTCTGGTGTCACATGCTCCAGGTGACCCTGCCTTGGTGGTGGGTTGGATTGGATGATCTCTAGAAGCCCCTTTCAACCCTAATAACTCCGTGATTCTGTGAATGCTCTCCCACCATATGACAAAACTCTCTGAGACCTGCCTGAGTCAGAACTGGCATCTAATTGCTTTCCATTTCTAGCACTTCTACCTGAGGCAGTGAGTTCCACAGCTTAATCATACACTGTGCAACTTAAGTAGCTTTTTTTTTTGTTTGCTCAGGGTCCATTACTCAAGAGTTTCACTTGAAGTTGCTGTATTATGAAACGAATCATTCCACATGCATCAGGTTCAAGCTGATTGTGACAGGCAGTGTTCTCCTCTCTCTTCTGCTTGTCTTGAGCCAAAAGTCTTGATTTACTGAGTCAGTCACTCTTTGTGCCAAAGACAACCCATAACTTTCATAAGTTTTCTTGTTCTCTCCTTTCACAAATAAAGATCTAGTAGATACACCAGTGTGATCCCCCTGGATGAGCAGTAAGAAGCCCACACTAGGGGTGGTTAAATTCCATGTTGACTGATGATTACTGCATACCAAGAAGCAAGGATGCATTTTACTAGTAGTACTTTCAACACCCTCATTTATTTTTTTTTATGGCACTAATGAACTGCTCAGATATAGTCCCACACTTCTCCACATCATTTCAGCCTGGATAAAAAAAAAATAAATTAAAAATCAGCACTGTTTAAAGGTATCAGAAGCACATCTCATTAATAATTTGAAATGCCTGGTCACATTCTTGCAGTTCATGCTGCAAACATATTCCCAGGGCTGTTACCCAGCTTGACCTTCTTAATCATTGCTTTTCCTTACAGCATTGATGCTCTAATTTCATAGACATCCATATAGACCAGCTATATACCCAGAAATGCAGCATGTCATCTCTTAGGTCAGCAACAACAGGGTTGCACTAGTGTTAGAACCATATTCCTAGTTAAATTCTGACAGCAGTCTGGGTTCCCTCCACTTGCTATGGTAATAGCACACTGCATAGCATTCCCAGGAATTACTTCACTTTGTCTTAACTCCTTGTGTTCTTACTTGAGCTTGGTCTGAAGCTCATTAATCTTGTGCTCCATCCCCTTTGCATTTGAGGACCAGAACACAAACATAGCAATGCACAATTTGGGAACTTGATTTCTGTGTGTCTGTATACAATGGGTACCCTTAACAGCAATGCTTGGGGTAGTTTTCTGAAAACTCACTGCTTTTCTGAAGTATTAGCACTAAATTTTTTGGGAGTTCAGTAAACTCTTCAGCACTTGGCATCTGTATCTTCTCACTGAATAGATACAAGCCTTGAAACTTGGGGTTTTAACAGCCTTTGTGTTTCAGCATCTTCTAAACTCAATTATGATCCAGTTCCTGCTAAACTTAATCAAACTTCAGTCTCATATAAGCAAGAGATTTAGGTAAAGATAAGGGATGGAAAAATAGTCAACACATTTGATTTTCTAAGGAACTGTTCTTTTGGCTAGACAGTTCTAAATCAAAGCCAGCACTCTAAACCAAATCCAGGACATCTGGATTACACTTTGGAGAGATGGACACAGAGAAATCCACCCAGATCCTAAACTTTTTAATCCATAACGTCCAGTTTAAATACAAAGCACATGTGTAGTTACAGGAGAAGACACACAAATTATTGGAACTTTAATATTTGGAACTGTGCAACATTGCTTCCCAGTGCAAAGAGAAGTTTGGCAGTGAGGTCACCAGCTCCCCTTTGTGCATTGTCAGACTCTGAAGCATAAATTGATTTTAAAACTCTACGAACCCCCATAGAAGAGGCTCTTGTTAAAAGGGCAATTCTCTGCTGATCCTTTTTCCCAGCTTGCTGGTCCTCAGGGAGGGTCTGCCATGAGCTAAACATGTCACATGAGCTACCCTTGTGAAGAAGGGGCTCCAGTCCCAGCAGCTAAAAGTCTTGGGTGGTGGGAGTGTGACTGCCAGAATAGCATCTGAATGCTCAGGCAGGAAAGTTTCGTTAACATTCACCTGCTATATTGAATTAAAGGGGACTAAAAATAAACTGGATAACTGGATTGAAGCCAAAGAACATGCCCCAGCTAATACAAAGGCAGCTGCTCAGGGAGATGAGTCTTGCTCCCATGCTCTGCTCTTTCCCTTTGCTCAACTTGAAAATTTCAAGTAAAGTGCACTCAGCCTCTTCCCTGCTGTTTTAGACCTTTGTGAGCTTGAAATCAACCACCAATCAACTCCTTTGCAGGACAAAAACTCGTTTTGGGAGTAAGGACCAGGCTGTGGTGCAGGATGGGTGATAGGTAAGTAAAGATAGCAAAGTTTTCAAACAAACATTTGAACTGCAGAGGTCACTCATGTGACAAAGCAGTCCCCATGAAACTGTACTCTCTCCAATATAAAACTCATTTCTGCATCTTGGATTTTTCTGACATTCTGCTATGACAGTAGAACTGTGTAAGTTCATATTTCAGTGTAATCTTCTTGTTAAGTGCCTCAAAGGTATACTCAAACTCCACAGAAAGACAACTCAAAAATACTTCCATGTAATCCCTAAACATCCAAGGACTATAAATGGATATTATTTTCAAAAAACAGAACATGTGCCAAAAAGCTGTGGATCAAAGTATCTTTCAGTGTTCTTATTTAAAATTTGGGGAAAAAAATAAAACAAAACAAAACAAAAAATCCGTAAGACTAGCTAATACAGCCTTGATATTCCTCTGAGATTCTTCTAAAGGGAAAATCTCACCAAACCAAAAATTACTGATTGAAATGACTGCCACTAGAACAACTGGTATCTAATTTACCATAATGTGCCAGAGGGCTTTAGAAAATTTCAACCAAAGACAAGGTTTCTTTCTTTTAAGTTCCTGTCATAAGAGTTACATGGCATTGGCCCTATCAGCTTTCAGGGTCAGTAAGGCTGTCTCAACCACCTTGACTGCAGCTTCCACAACTTTGAATAAACGTTTTTTCATGGAATCAAAAAATCACAGAATAGTTTGGGTTGGGAAGGGACCTTTGAGGGTCATCTGGTCATCTACTCCAATTTCGCTGCAATAAGCAGGAACATCTTCAACTAGATGAGATTACTCAGCACCCCATCCAGCCTGACCTTGAATGTTTCCAGGGATGGGGCATCCACCACCTCTCTGGGCAACCTGTTTCAGTGTTTCACCACCCTCATCACAAAGACTATCTGCTTTATCTATTGTTTCAACCTAATTTTATTCTACATCTGAACTGCAGATAAATCCCACTTGCAGATCAGTGTGCAATAGGCTGTTCTTGCCTGGGAATATTAATTTATTTCTCTGTCATATTGCTATCTGTTCCTTGCTGAACAATTTCACACATTTCACAAAAAGCATCTGATTGCTTAATGGAGCAGTTTTATCAGAACAAATGCAAATTACTATTTACAACACACTTTTGATTCTCATCTAGATGTCAAATGCTGTTTATTGCTACTCATTTTAAGACTTCACTTAGACCTTAGAAATGAGGACTCACCTTACCAATTACGAGTATTTGTTCTGAGTAAGGATTGCACTGTCTAGATTGTTGGAAGATGTTAGATTTCAGCACTGCCCTTATGCTGAGCAGATTCAGATGTTTGGAATTCTTGAACAACTGTGTCTTGCTCAATAATACACTGAAGAATCAAGTTGCAGATGACGGCACTGTTTGTATATCCTCCTATCTCCACTTTTCTTCCAACAAAATGAAGTAAAAACAGAAGAGGAAAACAAATAGAATTGATAATCTTGAGAAACTTTGGTTGTGTTCCTAAAGCACACCTTACGGTACCTCTTTTTACAGAAAGCTGTGCTTAATATGAATTACTCAGAACAGCAATTGGATTAATCAGGAATAGCCCTCCCAGCCCGAGAACTGAGCAGATTAAGCAACTTCTGAAAGGCACAAGGCAGCTACTTCTAATTTCACCAGTCTAATGACAAAATTAGACACAGCCAACTAGTTCATGTGTGCTATTGTGCTGAATTTGACACAGTTTACCAGAACAGTTGTAAGAAATTCTTATTACAATTCTCATGCAGAGAAGTTTACCAGAGAGAGAGAACTGTCAGCACAAAATCTAGGAAGGAATTGTTTATTTAAGGCATCCTGGACAGATTACATTAAAGTCTTCTACAAAAACCAAGTTAAATCCTGAGCAACTGGTTTATCTTTTTTTGCATTATAATATGTAATTCTCATATTCAGTATGGAGTTCTTTTGAGCACCCCTCCTTCAGAAGCCTGTGAGATCTTTAAAAGACAACTGTTTGTTTTCATGGTGCTTTTAACAGGAATTCTTTCAGCATAACTTGTTTCTGTCACACAACAAAATACATTTTTAGTGTGGTATTACTTTTGAGGTGTTCAGTCAAGAAAAACAATTTTTTAATTTTTTTATATTGTCTTCAAGTCCAAAAATGAATACAAAATATATTGTTTTCCTTCAAATTGTAAACTTCTTAAAGAATTAGAGTAAGCACATTTTCACATTTATTCGGGCTAAGAGCAGCCAGTTACCAGGTAGAATTTTACATCTGTGCAACATGGTTCCACACCACCATCCAATACTGTATGGTTTGTGTAAGCTGGTACACACAATTACACCACTTCAAAAAAACATCCACACATTTTAAAACCTTGGACAGGCAGCACTTGCTGGTGTTGTTTAACACCTAGTTAACTAGTTAGTTGGTAAAATCAAGTTAATCCCCCACATCCATGATATCAAGCTACAAAAATCAAACACCAAGTGAATTCTCCAAGCATTTACAGCTGTACACTGAGTTTACACGCTAAAATGGAAGCAACATGATCCTTACTTTGACCAAAGAGTTCACGAGGTTTTTGTTTTAATTCTTCAGTGTTAAAGAAAATAGTAATTTTATCTTTCAAGGTACACCACATTTGCTATAAAGTTTGATTTCAAACTGAGTTCAATGGTTTTGGTCACTACTCTTGAAATTGACTAGACAGGCACAAGGAATTTCTTTGGTGCTCTTTTCTTTTTCTCTTCTCTAAGCACAGCACTGGTGACAGCTTTTCTAAATTTAGATATGTACCTGGAACTAGAACTTTGTCTTTTCAAATCAGATCTCCCTCCACACTGTTCTTGGCACCCCTGCACAAAGACCAACCTACCCTCTCTTACTGAAGAATACTCTTCAAAGCAGTACCCTCTGAAGACAAATAATCAGATTTTGTAAAAATAATTTATTCTAAAAATTGGCACATCAATTTAAGATTCCTCTGAAAAGATTATATTCTTAAGCAATGTAACATCTCTAAAATGTCAGAGCTTTCAGTTATGAAATGTATCCCCTTAGAACTGCTTCACATCATGAGGAGAGAATGCAACAAGCAGAAAGCAGCAAGATTTCAGCAAATGCTAACAAATAATTCCATGCTTCTGATATTACAGAATGGTTTAGGTTGGAAAGGACCTTAAAGATCATCAAGTCAAGCCAAGCCCAACACTAAACCATGTCCTCAAGTGCCACATGGACATGGCTTTTAAACACCTCCAGGGACGGTGACTCCACTGCTTCCCTGGGCACCGTGTTCCTGTGTTTGACCTTTCAGTGAATGCATTTTTCCCAATACCCAGCCTAAATCTCACCTGATACAACTTGAGGCTGTTTTCCTCTTGTCCTGTCCCCTGATCCCTGGGAACAGAGTCCGACCCTCACTCCTGTCAGGGATTGCAGAGAATAAGAAGGTCTCCCCTGAGCCTTCTTTTCTCCAGGCTAAACTCCCCCAGCTCCCTCAGCTGCTCCTGGTGTTCCAGACCCTTCCCAGCTCTATTCCCTTCCCTGGATATCCTCCCGCCCCTCAATGTCTTTCTTGTCATGAGGGACCCAAAACTGCCCTCAGGATTTGAGGTGTGGCCCCAGCAGTGCCCAGCACAGGGGGATGGTCACTGCCCTGGTCCTGCTGCCACACCATGGCTGGTACAGGTCAGGGGCCATTGGCCTTCCTGGCCACCTGGGCACACCTGGGCTCATGTTCAGCTGCTGTAAACCAGCACCTCCAGGACCTTCCTGCTGTGCAACTTTACAGCCCCTTTTCCCCCAGCCTGGAGCACTGCTGGGGGTTGTGACTGAAGTGCAGGATCCAACACTTGCCCTTGTTGTCCCTCACACAATTGGCCTCATGCCATCAATCCAGCCTGTCCTGATCCCTCTGCAGAGCATTCCTGCCCTGCAGCAGATCAACACTCCTGCCCAGCTTGGTGCTGTCTGTGAATTTCCTGAAGGAAAACCCAATTCCCCTCTCCAAATCAATAAATACACTAAACAGAGCTGTAACGATGATGCCATCACACTAATCCACTGCTACTCCACATTTCAAATTTAGTTTCACATGCATTTCCCCTTAAGACAGCCTTTTCAAAAATCAAGAGTTATATCTTCCAAGTTCTTAAATTGTTTTCAGTTCCTAAATCTTTCACTGATTAACCTCCTACACCTGTTTGTGGCAGTGCTACAAAACATTTCTCCATCTCTTTGGTGTCAAAAAGTTGTAAAACTGATTGTGGTTTTCTTCAACTCTATTGTAAGCATACCAAATACTTTCTCAATAAAACTTAACAAAATACAGAATGAATGAGTGTTGACATTCTATCTACAGTGTGCCCTTTATGGCAACAACAAAACACACCTTCAAAAAAAAAGATGCAGCAGGTGCAGAGGAAACCAACATTAGTTTCATTCCATGACTTACATTACGGATAAGGTCAAGAATGTCAGACTTGCCCTTAATTTTTTTGTTCACAAAATACAAAACAGCTATGAAAAATCACATCCAAAAGTTAATTTTTAAATGTAAATCCTATCAGTCAATCAGATGAAGCTGAAATGTGTCTTCCTCCCCTGATGCCATCAAATGTAGCCTTTCTTTGGGAATAACTGCACACAGAGTGAGTCCTGTGTTTGCAAACCCATCAGAAAGAAACTAGGAGAGCGGCAAAGGACACTGAGCCATAAATGCACACTAACCAAAACCTGAGATAAAATACATACCTTTTGCCATAAATAACCCTATGATGGATCTAGTTGAATATCAAAAATAACTGAAAGTCCCAGCATTTTCTTGAGGTTAACCATCACATACCAGCAAAGGCTAAACAAGCATTCACATCTATCACACACAGCCCCTCTTCCCTTTATAAAAATCACCAGTCCCTGTTTGGGATAAGGCCTTTAAAAGCTTTCATTCTCCATTAACTACTTACTTTGTTTGCCTGGAGAAAAATACTTCACAGTCAGTTACCACTGGCCCTTCTGCAGTAGCAGCAGGATTTTTGATTTTCCTACCTATACTGCTTAGAGGGCAGCATCAAATAAAAAGGCACTGTTTCACAGATAACAAACATCCTTGTTCAAACTGGAATCCCTCAAATTAGTATCAAAATGATATACTGATAAATTTTCACAGAGAAACTAAAATAAGGTCAGCTTTTGAAATGGTTTAATTTATAGAAGCAGATTAGTAATTTGCATCCATGAAACTGAAAAGTATTTACATTATTTACGTATTAATTGCTCTATATTTTGCTCTCTGCCTGGGCAATTATGATCTAAGTAAATGCAGCAGGGACAAAAATCAGAAGTAAAAGGTAATTTTTAGCATAAAGCTACAGTCAACACCACTGTAAACTAACTTGTACCAATTTAGATTACACTGGGGTTTTTATTATGACTGCTATAAACAAAGAATGCAGTTTACAGGTCTGCTAATTTTGCTGTGAAACAGACTAAGAATCAAACTTCCGCAGAAACAGGATGAGCAGCCAGCAGTGCTTTACCTTGCTGGAAGAGTGTTCATTGTATAACACTAGTACTGCACAACACTTCTTTCCTTAACAAATTCCTTATCTGTTTTCCCCAGGAAATAATGGCATTTCTGGCAGTGTTTTTCTAGTTTCAAGCCTTATTACTAAAGAGTTTTCACACAGAGGATGATGGAATTTTTACCTTATGTCAGCTGTGTGATCAGTACTAATGATAATCTGGATCTGTTGCCAACACTGGAAAGGACTGAATGTACCTAAAAATAGTATTTACATATTACTGTAACAGTAATAATATAAAAAGACCTCCCAAAATTTTAATCACAAGTCAAACATAACTATAGAGCTAACTAGGGTATTGTTTCCTTCTTCTTTGGCTCATTTTCTGACTAAATTTTTGTGTTTTCCCAGGAAACATGAACACATTTCACATAACACTGAACATAACCAAGGAGCTCATTTTCCAGTGGTCAGACACCTTTACCAAATCCACCTGTGTTGGTGCAATTATGGCAGCATTTTGAATGCAGTCCCAAACCAGCAGGAACAGGAGCTCTTAGACATTGTGTGACAGAGGAAGAAAAAAAGTATGTTCCATAAAAAACTGGCATTTGCTGCATAGAGTGACATAAAATAGACCCAAACACAAGCTTGGGAATGGTGTTTTTTCAGTCCACCCTACCTTGCAGTCATCAAAATGCACTTCTGGACTTCAGTGTGGGAGGACAGGGAGAAGGTAAGAGAACACAAGCTGTTCTAATCAGCAAAATGGATGCTTTCAGAAGTTATGGAACTCGCAGGTAAGTGTAGGAAGTTTGGGGTTGTTGTTGCTATTAGAGTTCTAAAAAACAGAAAGACAAAACAAGGTCTCCACCTTGTGGCAGGATGTTTCACTGTAAAGGTTAGAGTGAAAACACACACACACAAGTCCAAAGAGACAGTTGCATTTCCCAACACCCTTCGCGCTTGTTCATAGAAATTCTTTTAACAGCAAAAAAACCCAGTTCTCCAAAATCCATATTTCTCCCATAGTCATCCATCACAAGAGTGCTGATTTACCAGAGCACTCACAGGGTTCATCTAAAAGACCTCTTTATAGAAAAAACTATAGTTTCAAGTAGCTTCTATCTACGTTCAGGTGAGAGTTACAACACTGTTCATCATCCACGTGACAAAAAATAGGCTCTGCAAAAGCTGTAACCAAGAATATTTGATTATACAAAAAAGTTCCTATCATGACCTAAGAGTTAGATACCCAATGCTCATCCATCTGCATAACCCCCCTTCACCTTCTGGGGGCACATGGTTGAAATGATGCTCACTAGAAAAGGGAACTTACCCAAGATGAAAGACATGTTAAAAAGCCCTAAACTTTGCCATGAGAATAACTCTAGGAAAAAAGTCCAATCACACCCAGAAATTCTGGCCATGCACTTAAAAATACATCCAGACTATGTAAAAAAAATTATAGTACTAAATTTGTCTTTATGTTACTGTTATGCTTGCTTAAACTGCTCAGTTTGGTACTTGTAGTAAAAGCCAGTCCAGTAAGAAATAACCTGAGAGCAAACACAAAGCACAGGTAGTTATGCAACACAGGTTGTTGAATAAAGCTCTAAAGAACTACGTTTCCAAATGTGAAGTAAATCTAGTCATTATTCAGAGAAATTTTTGCAACTCAAATGCCACTGTTCATTTTACATGGATGCTTCTTCAGTTTCAAAGCCCATCAGTTTCAAGTATTCAACAGTCATTCAATGTTTAGCCCAGTTCCAAAAATTTCTTTTATTACAGCAATTTAAACAGAGATACCTTTTTAGAAGTTTTTTCAGACATCAGAATAATGGAAAAAGGACAGAAAAACTTTCAACATTGACAAAATTGACAAAAAAAAAAGTTACAACTGTTTCCCATACAAAGGTAGACTAGACCCCTAAGGACTGTGTTGTTTCTAAAAATTGTAAACAAGTAAGGCAATCCATATTAAAACAGCCTTCTATTTTGTTAAGAAAAAACACACAGGAAAATTTAAGCTGGTAACACTATCTTAATAACACAATTACAAGGTGTAACATGAATCCTCCTGCAGAATAAGCACTCTAAACCAATCCCCAACAGCACCTAAATACCAAGAGGTCAATTAACTGGCTAGTCTAGAGTGGTATAATCTAAGAAAGTAGATCCCCAAAACACACTGGAATATTTCAATTCCAGCAAGGTTTCAATAAAAAGAGACTGGCATACAAATCTGGGAAACAGGACCATCACTTTACAAACAGTAGTTTGGAGTTAATAATTCATACCCTGCGAGGAAGTCAAGGTACTTCTACAAACCTTCCTTTTTTTTGGTGGCAAAGGAAATTAAGGCCATCAGACTCGCAGTTTAAGAATTCGCAGACAGAAAAAAACGTTGTGCTTCTGAGAAGGCTCTGTTCTGTAGGCAAGGATTACTCCGACTTCAGGAACCTGGATGACTGGCAGCTCACATGACCATGCAGCCTCTGGCAGATGTTTGCTCTCCCTGTGATGGACAGAGAGAACCAGCTTTGATTAAAAAACCCCCAAAGAATCCAGCAGTAAAAGATGTTACTACTCAAAATAATACACTGCACATTTTTAATATACTAAATTATTAGCCTGGCATGGTATAAACAAGAGCCAGCTTGCAAAGCTGTACAACCTGTTACTCCCTGGAAGTAAAAGAATGTTACATATCCTTTGCTATGAGAGGTAATGGAGAACAGGTACCAGAAAAACAAAATTAACTACCATATTTGGATCTCAAACCACAAAGCATCACTGAGTTTGGAGAGGTGGTAAACACAGCAGGAGCATATACAAGTACCATGAGAGTTTTTATCTAAGGAAATCTTTCTACAATGTTTCATAAGTAAAGCTACTAAAACACACACTGAAGATGAACAACACAATCCCAGAAACCACATGAGCAGATGGATGAGCTTCGGTACATCTGTGAAAGTGCAATAAAAATCTATTTTACATGCCACAAAGTTATGATTCAGGTGTAGGCCAAAATTCATGGTTGAAAAAAAAAACCCCCAAACTATTTCCAACACATCTATTTTTTGTCTGTTTGCATATGCCTTCAGGGTTGCATTTTTTCAGCATGCAAGGGACTTTTTCTCTCACGGTGTCTTTGAATCTCAAATTTTCTCTGTCAGACAAGATAAGTAAACAGAAGACACTCTCATAGTTTTCTCTATCAGAGAAAAACAGAGGTTTAAACTCTCAAAACTTTACATAAATTTACCTGCTTAAGCCAAACCATAACACCATAAGCAATTGACATGGGGAGAATCTTACCAGGAACAGAGTTTAAGGGGGAAAAAAAATCCCCACATCTTTAAACTGTTCAACCTTGGTTTAAGAAAAATCTGCTTCTTTCAAAAGGAATACATTAAGTAACATTTCTGCACTGGTTTCAATAATTTCAATGCTTTCATTAATTACTGCTGAACAAAACCCAAAACAAAAAAACCACTCCCATATGGTAATTTTTACATTTTTTTTTAAGAATTCGTGACTCCTATCTCCATTTTTTCAACTTAAATGATCTTGTTAACCTAAAACAAGATACCTGCTGAGGGGAAAGTTCTTCTGCTTCGGTAGGTTCAACTCCTTCTTCCTCAAATTCCTCATCCTCCCCTTCACGTGCTGTTGTTTTGAAGACAGTGCTCCTCTGAGCCACCTCCTGCAACACAGTTTTAAGATTTGACTCCTCCAAAACCTGGTGCTCATCTACTTAGACTTTGAGAAATGAGAATGCCATCTGTGGGGAAAACTACTTGTATTTATTTTGTCTACATACTTTTCAAATACAGCAGTTCATAAACAGCATTCCTAACAGCTTAGTTTTAAATCTCTTAATGATTAAAGCATCTTTCTAACATAACATTCATCAAGTTCTTACAAAATCTGGGGGTTTTTATATACATATTTAAGTATTGTCTTTCAGTTGCAATAATAGTAATTGTCCTACCCAAAGCTTTAAATCTCACCTTACCAGAATTAATCCCTCACTGCTAGAAGTTAATTTCACTATAACATTCCTTATAAACTCATAGTTCTAAGGAAAACTAATTTAAGAAAAACAAAGCACCGAAAAGCTTACTAAAACCTTTTATTTTCAAAGTGTTTTCCAAAGCACTGCCCAACTCCTGGCATAAGGGCAGTGTCTGAAAAAGTAATTCTTCAACTAATTACAGTCAATATGGAGAAAAAAAAAATCACACACTTCAATAAATTGCATCCCCAAACTGCAGCTAAGACAGTCAGAGGTACAGGATGTTTGGTTTGAAAGCAAAAGGAGAAAACTTTACTAAAAACTCCACTGCTTTCCTGGGTAAAGCCCTAACAAATACACCTTTTATTTGTATTATTTGTAGGTGATGGCACCGCAGAAGGACAAGTTTAAACACATGTGAGGTACTTTACCTCTCCCTGAGAATTTTTCAGTACAACTTTCACATCTTC
>JAOXXN010000364.1:49298616-49342960 GCA_026770055.1 Myrmophylax atrothorax
GGTTAGGGTTGGGCCACAGAAAAAAAAAATGGACATTAAGGAAACAATTAATATTCCCCCATATGCTTTTGGCTAGTAAACAGCGTTTGCCAGAACTTTAGGGACAGCAAGTTTAGGCCCATCTCTTTCTGGAAGTCTGGAATTGCCACCTTTTCTCTTTTGTCATCTCTATGGCCATGGACAAATACACAGTGCTTTTATTATGTGGGGAAACAAAGTGCCTCCCTCCAGTGATTTCCACTTTGAAAGACAAAATATGCTTCTGGTTGTGGTGGTGACACATATAGACAAAGGAGGCAGTGGCAGAGTTGTGCTTGTTGACTCCACTCTTGGAACCAGCTCAGAGCAACACTCAGCCTTGATCCTGCACTGATACCCATATCCTGGGGAACAATCATGGTCCTGCATGCAGGTTGAGGGAGGTGATCTCTTCAGCACTGGTGAGGCCAAATGTGTAGTTCTGTGTACAGTTCTGGGCTTCCCACTACAGGAGAGGTGTGAACTTACTGCAGCAAGCCCATTGAAGGGCCACAAGAACAATCAAGGAACTAGAAGATCTTTGTAAGAAGATGAGGCTGAGAGATGGGACAGTTGAACCTGGAGGAGAGGTAGTTAAGAGAGAGCCTGAAAATGTGTACCAATAGGTATGGGAAAGGAGCCAGACTCTTCCCAGTTGTGCCCACTGAATGGACAAGAGGCAATGGATGAAAACATTAAATTAAAAAATTAAAAAACATGAAAATCCATCTAAACACAAGAAAAAACTTTTTTAATATGAGTGCAGTCAAACATGGGAATGGGTTTCTCAGAGAGGTTGTGAGCTTTCCATCTGTGGCAAATATTCAAAATTTGACTGAGGACAGTCCTGGGCAGACACCTCTAGGTGACATGACTTGAGCAGAATCCTTGGGCCAGATGATCTCAGGAGGTCCCTGCCAATGCAAACAGCTTTGTGATTGCCAAAACTCTACCATAGGATTAATTTAATCTTGAAAATACTTTTTTTCCCATACCCTTTATATGTTTCCTCTCAAGGCTGTTTCCCAACCAATTCCAGATGCACTAAAGGTAATGTTAGACCAGGCTGGAGACACTTTCAGCTCCTGCAAAGGGATGAGTCCAAGTTTGGAGTTGTCAGAGTGTGTCACTGCCTGTTATTCAATGAATTTTGAGTGCATCATCAGTCTAGTTGGACAGATGAGGTTGTATGTGCTCAGAAGCTGTCTAGTGCCATAGCTACCACCCAACCAACAATTTGTGGATCGTACTCCAACTACTAGACTCTGGGAAGGATTAGTTAAGGAGGAAAAAAAAAAAGCAACATTCAACAGGAAACAGACTTCTCATTGTGCCCCTTCATTGTATATTCTCCCTGTTCCCTTTTCTGCTCAGTAGCACAGGCCAGTTTGGGACACTCTAAATTGTCAAGAGCAGCAAGGGGTTACCCGGAGTGTGCTTTGTTTGGCAATACAGACGGCTTTTTTTGTTAACTGACTTGAATCCATTGTCTGTGCTCCCCCCCTCCCAAACCTCTCTGCTGTCCTCACTACCCTCATCCCCAGCCCAGCTCACCCTCCACAGATCCCCTCACAGTCTTTGGGTTCGTGAAGTACAAATTAGCATAATCAGATTAGCTGCATGGGGTTGTTCAGCATGGAGTTGAAAAGGAAGAAAAGAAAAAGTGGCTCACAAAGAGAAGCCCTGAGGAGGGCAGAACGGGTGGTATTGCTGCTGTGCTGTGGTGCTGAAAACTTGCACCTGCACAGCAAGCAGATCCTCTTCTCACTGAGGACCCTTAGATGGTATTAAAGCATAGGAATTAATTGGGAGGAGGGTAAGGAGACAGAAAGGATGACAGGAGAGCTGAGATGGAGAGGAGAGGAGAGGAGAGGAGAGAAGAGACGAGAGGGAAAGAAAGAGGGAAAGGAGGGAAGAGGGAGAGGAGAGACGAGTTTCTCTTCCTTTAACTATCTGGACTGGGAATGTATGGTTTTCTGATAGAGGAAGACATTCTTTGATTTCTATTCATCATGGAGAGGAGATCAGCTTGGTGATCTGGCCTATCAAGATAAGAGTTTTAGAGCCTCTGCAGGAGACTGATAAGAAACATGGTATAGGGAAAAAAACTGGCTAGGGGCAGGGTGTGTGGGGGTTTTGTTGTGTTGGTTTTTTTCCCTGGGTATTTTCTGTAGTGGACTTACCTTGCTAAGAGGAGTGAACAATCTGCTTGATTGCCTTAGTGCCTGCTCTAATTCTCTCCTTTCTGCCCTTGCTGGGAGAAGAATGCTCCCAGAGGGCTCAAGACACAAATCCACAGACAGAGATTTTAAAAGCAGCTAGTGGCTTTATATGCTTGTGTATTCAGGAGCATGAGATTAAACGACTTGAAGATGCCTATTTTAAAAAATATCTTCAGGCTGCTTCCACACTACCAGTTCTTCCAGCTGAATTCCCTGACCACTCACCCTCATCTTTCTGATGTATCTTAAAAGCATGCATGGGCAGAGATTGCAAGAAAAACACCCCAAAACGCAGTCATGGCAACCCTAAAATGTTTTAAGTTGAGCCCTTGAGATCAAGAGTCTTATTGACAGCCCCAGCCCTAGACTTTTTCAGTACTTCAGAGAGTTAGGATAAAAGGAAACATAAATGTCAGGTTAAGTCAAGATTTGAGGCAGTATTTATGACAACTCCTGGCTAACTGGATCCCGCAGTTTTCAAGAAGTATTGTCTTTGGTTTGATTTATCTTAGCAGCACCCCAACAGAGAGCTGCTGGAAATGTTTAACTGATGAAGTTGAGATAAATAGCAAAGAAACTTTTTCCCCCCTATTATTTTGGCAGCATTTTCATTCCTTTGACTTCAGGAATTAGCAACTTGCAGTTATAATGTTAAGGGAAATAGAAAACATATAATAAATGTATGTCAGTATTGGTTCAACAGGCTGTACTCCTGGGAAATGCTTGTAATTAATAGGAGCCACTACATCAGTGTGTTCAGAATTACCTAACTGGCAGTTCAAATTACACGTTAGATGTAACAGAAACAAGAGGGTGTTACTCTGTTTCCTGCAGCTGACATATGCAGAAGAAGTCAACCCATCTACAACAAACACAATGTCCATCCAGGTATGTCAGACATGGTTAATCCATCCTACGTGCTCTCACTGGCAATTTGTCTTGTTTTCATTATTTTAGTTTTTATTTTTCCTTAGTCTGAAAGAAGTGTAATTTTGATTTCAAAGGCGAAATTTGTGATTTTTCCATTTGCATGTGACCTTAAGTGAACTTCAAGATGGATTTCAAGGAGATGATAAAGGTAAGATAAATCAATAGATAACAGATAGACAGGATAGATAGATAGATAGATAGATAGATAGATAGATAGATAGATAGATAGATAGATAGATAGACAGACAGACAGAGGTAGAAAGACAGATGTGTATATATAAATGTGCTTTCTAATCTGCCCAGCTATTCAGTTCAAAATTGACAGGTAAAATTATTCTGCTGAAGTTTACCTGCCATGACTTCCTCCCCTCACTTCTAAACCTGAGAGCTGGGGAACACCCATTTGAATTCCACATAGCTGTGCAGAAATGTGGCCTTTGAGACTGAGCTGTCCTGTGCCAAACACGGTGGCTGGGCATGTTCACTGGACAACAGCTGGTCCCTCTTCTGTGCCTGAAAATTCAGGAAAAAGGTTTCCAGTATAGCTCAGGAGGAAGTGCCAGAGTGGGCAGCTCCCTTCAGCATTGAGTTATTTCAGTTCGCTTTCAAGTGATGGGAACGTTTCCCACCCAAGCAGGCTGTGCCAGCACCAAGTGCTCTTGGCAGGTCCAACCTGGCCCAGTTCACTTGCTCTGTCAGGAACTCTCAACTGGCAAATGACTTGTTGCCATTCAGTCCCATAGAGATCAATCCAGAGCCCCTAAGCAGGGCCAGATTCTTCCTTCTGAAACACCTTTTAACCTCCAGGCTGTAAAACATTTCGGGTCAGGGCCAGCTGGTCTGAGCTTCAGTGGTTAGCTAGGTCTAATAGTCGCCACTCAAGGTGCTTTTAGGCACTACAGTTTTGCCTTGGGAGTTCAGGTCTTTCCAGTACGTCTAAAGCTTTTTAAAGCTGGAATTTAGTACTGTAAGGTCTCAAGCTGAGGGAATCTATAGGGTTACATCTTGGTTGGTTGTAAATCTGTGTAACAGAACACAGTAATTCTGCTGGGATCTGAAGGCAGAGTTAATATTGCTGCTGTTGCCCTTTTGCAGCTCCAGGACTGAACGCTGCTGTCCACAAGGGTTTGCCAAATACAGTCACCAAAAGAAAATCAATGCTAAACAATGTCTACATTCAACAACAACAACAACAGGGTTGGAAGCAGAATGCCTCCCTGGGGACTTGATGACTGTAGGCTGTCATCCTTTACATTTCCATGAAGCTTTGAGGCTACCTAAGAGTGTCTTTCAAGGTGTATCATAGGTCATTCCAAAGAAAGGGAGGGACTTTTTCCAGCTCTCAGATACTGTGCCCCCAGCCATCTGCAGTGGGACAGAAAGGTGGGTGCATGGGAAACCTCTCCTGCCCTGTTCTTATGGATACATCGGTGCATTGCTTGATAGCAAAAACTTTGGAAACTTCACCTGAGGCCCAGCGCAGTGCATACTGTGATCCACTGGAATCTCACTGACTTCTTCATGCCCTTCATCCCAAGACACTTCTGTGCTGTTTTGTGACATTGACACCCTGCAGAGCAGATGCACCCGCACAAACTGCTGCTCTTTGATTCTCCTGGCTCTCAATGCTTGAGACATCTCTTCTTCTCCAAAAGAATTGTAGCATGAGGCCATCTGTTCTGCTCTGTTGGGCTTGCAATCCACAGCAGTGAAACAAACTGTAGAGGGAGGGGATGTGTATTTGTTTGCACACATGGAAAGGGGACGGAGTGAAAATACAGTGGGATGAGACTGTTCCATATAGACAAGAGCTGGACCAATTCAGAGTGCAATAAAAATGCTGCCCATTCTGGCTTACAGGCAGAACAATAGTGAATAAATTCAGCCACCATTGACCAGGCAAAGGGCAATCAATCTCTACCTTCTGTAACCCAAGTACTTTTCTGAGCTGCTTCCTCCCACCTTCTCTGTTCTGATTCTCTCAGCACCTGCTGTATTAAAAACACAATTACACCCTTGAAAAGTGACGGATTTAGACTCTGTCACTCTGTGGATGACCTTTAGATTTAAGACTGGCTCCCAAGTGACCCCTGCCCCACAGGTCAGTAGTTAAGTCGCCCATTCTCTCCACCTCCTTTCATCCCCCAGCCTTCAAAGAACAAAAGTCAGATCTGCCTTGCTCAACCTACTTTAGCCATGGTCACTGCATATCATTCTCTACCAGCAAAGAAATTTGTGGGAACTGGTTAGATACTGGGAGATAAATTTCATGAATCATATGCCTCTGGAACATATCAGTCCTCCACCTTTCATTTCTTGCTCAGAGCAAGGTGCTAGGATGGATCTTAATATACTAAAACAACTTCATTTTGCTATTTAATTTGGCTGTTCTAGAAATCCTGTGAGTCTCCTTCCATGATGCTCACTGTACCCTTCTCCTCCCTGATTTAGACTAGGTAGAACAAACAAGGCTGCTGAGCACATGCCTCACCAGAAAGTCTTCCTCAGCATGGGTAATACTCCAGAAACAAGGCATCTTGCCGATCTAGGATCATACTGTGCAATGTCCAGTGCTAGGCACAGCATGTTCACATCAGCAGGGATCTGATTCCACTGAATTTCAGGCCAAAACCCTGATTGCAGACCTGTCATTCCTCTAACCACAGGCTGTCTATCACAAAGATTCATGGGAAAGACTACAGCATCCTTGCAAGATACAGATGCAACCTATTCCTTTCCTCACCCAGTCCAAAATATCCAACTTCAACTATATGCCATAGCAACGAAGGGAATACTGAGGAGATGTACATGATGGACAGCAGCCTGCACTCTTGCTCCTGGTGATACATGGGTTACTTTTAGGGACAGTGTCCAGTGATGTTGCCCCTATCCTGCCATCTGTTCTCTTTGGCTCTGGAGTAGCTGAAGAGTGGCAGAACTTGTCCCCTAGTGCCCAGTCTCTGGAAAAAGTAATCCTCCTAATTTTAACTGAAATGTGGAGCTTTATTCTACCATTGATACTGTTACAAATTCTAAGTACAGGAATGTCTCACTGACATTTCTGCATCACTGAATTCAGGGGAGGACACCTCACAGGCTCCTGCAAGAGTACCGTGGGTTGGAGGAGGCCATGACTCTTTTAACTTTGCATCACTCCTTTTTGTACCAGGGGATAGCAAAGATGCTTCTAGAAAATACCACTTTATCTGGTCTTCCTTGAAATATTGACAAATATCCTAACAAAAAAAAAAAGGTGAAAAAGTGCTTTTCACAGCTCTATTTAGCACTGTTAGTTACAACTAGGGGACAGTAGAGTCCTTAAGACAAAAGACATTTTTGTCTTTTATGCTAAGGTTTTGCCACTGCAGCAACCTACGTGAGATGTTTTCAATCGTCTCCAAATGATTTGATGCACCTCCACAGCACAGGTCCCATTGTCTCACAGCACCATGCTGTCCTAGTTCAGCAGGCAGGACCAGTTTATCACTATGTGGGTGTGACCAAAGCTGTGTGTTCTACACCCTCTATCCATTTCCCATGAACTGTTAACAATGGACCATTTGCAGCAGCTGCCCAGGGCACACCCAACCCCTCAGGCTGGGAGCTGGGTGTGAAAGAAGCCTGTGAGATAAGAGCTGTGATAACTCCCCTCCAGGGAGTCCTTGGCACCTTCCCACCCAGCCTGAGGGGTCATGTCTGCTAATGGGCCATCAGTGATTCCAAATACCCCATGACTCACAGAGTGAGATTACTCATTGTGTAATTCCCCGCCCTGGGGGAGGTACTGGGTGGTCCCACTGGGACCTGAGGGGATATAATCTTTGGGGGTTTGACACTTGGGGACCCCGTTCAGCGGCTTCAGAGGAGGAGCAGAACCTCAACAGGACTGCAACTGTCATCTGCACCAACAGGTTTCTCACTTTGGACTCAGGGGAACCATGTGGGGCTCAGCACAGGGGCCAACAAAGCCCATTGTGTTTATGCCCCAGGGGGCTGGGTTATATTGCTGGGTTTTGTGGGTTAAAACCAATTTCTCTTTGTATCATTGCACTTATTGTAATATTTTTTTATTAAATTGTAGCTCTGATTTATAATCTCTTTTGTGTTGGGTTCGTTTCTCCTGCTGCTTTACCTTTAAACCAGCACACATGCCCAGTTCCAGAGAAGGCACTGCCACTGGATCCTCAGCACACAACCTAATTTCGCATTACCTGATGTAAGTAGAGTGTCCTCTCTATGGTGGCATTGTCTTGCTTAGTATAAATACGTACTGAACATCACATATAAAGACATTTTGAACCTAACATTTGCTGATTTCATGACTTTAAGACATAATCCCTTAAGATGATACCTTTGTGAGGCACATTTTCTGCAGAAATCCCTCTCTTGATGTATTCTAGAATATTGTCAGGGATGTGAGACATTCAGTCAATCGTGAAACTGTCCCTGGTCCCAGAGATTTCCCATCCCTTCCTCACAGCTTCTGCCATCTTAGTGCTCCTCTCCCTCTCACAGCCTCATATTCAGCTGGGGATTAGGTTGTTCCCACCAGATGTTAGCCAGAAAGACCAGCTTAACATTCCAAACTGCCCTCATCCTTGAATTCATTTTTATATCTGAACTTGGACTCCTGTTTGAATCTACAGGTTGTGCCTTTCTCCAGATAACAACAGACTCAGAGTGCAAATGAATTCTTTAAGGTGGCTTAGGCATTTTAAGGTGGAGTTGATTAAAAGCTTTTGAATTGTGAATATTTGGAGGAGACAAACAACAGTGTTGCACAATGAAATTTTAGTTATCTGTCATTTTCCAAATCCTCTTGGCATGCAGTTGAAATGTAACTCAACCAAAAAGTGTAAGAAATTGTAATAAACAAATAATTCCTCTCATTCTTCACCATCTGATAATGTTGTTCTTACCACTAAGACTCTTGCATAAGAGGTAATAGAACAATCCTGTACTGGAAATTACATTCTAATGTTTTGGGATAGTGGTATAGAATTGTAAAAAGAAATTTTAGACAAATTTAGAGAAGACAAATATTAGCTTCTTAAATAATTTATTTGGAATATATTAGATGTTAAATAACTTCATATAGCACAAAATGTTGTCAGTTACACCATATTGGTTCATGATCATACAGATAAGAAATCCCCAAAAGACAAAGAAGAGACTTGACCAAAAGAAAAAGAAAAAAAAAGTCTTTGGTAGATAGATCTAATGAAATACTTGCTGAATGTGAGAGCAGAGAGCTCCTAAATTGAAAGGAGATCAAAGAGTGCACTGATATGAACCAAAGCAATAACAAGAAGGGGAAGGTTTTTAGCATAGAAAACACAACAAACATGTTATGCTACAAAATTGCCAGGCTTCCTTTCCCCTTCCCTGGATGACAGCTGCTCACAAGATGTTTTGCCTTGCCTCGGTAACCTGTGTTTGTTAGGACAGCAAGTGACTGATAGACCAAATAGCACCACCACACCTCACCAATAAGTGCTCTGATCTACTTGGATTAATTCATCCTGCTGCAACTCCAGCAAACCAACAGAAAGCTGGGAGGAGGTCTTGGCTCATTACCTTTGAGGTGCTGTGCAGAGGAGGCTGTGGCTCCATTTAGTCATGTTAAAGTGGGCAGAGGTGGCGAGAAACAAACCGTGCAAAGGACTCTCATTGCCTTTCCACTCAGCTGCTCTCCTGTGCAGTCCTAACATCTCACAAACACAGGGATGAGCAAACTATTAGCAGGGTTCAGAAACAAAATCAAATCAACAGGAACCCTTTCAGGTTGGTTTTTTTTTTCCTTTTGGTCAAAATCTGTCCACTGGCATGCCTGTGCCTTACAGCACCAGTCCTGGCCGGGGTGAGCTGTGTCCTTTGTCAATGCTCAGAACAGCTCAACAGACCCGTGGCAGGAGCCAGCCCTGGCTTCTTTGGTGCACCTGGTGCTTGGTAAGGCTTTGAAAGGCAGTTCAGCTTCAGGTGCCAAATCCCCTCATGCAGAAGGGCTGTACATGTTGCTGCACAAACCCCATCTCTGCTTTCTGAAGGCACCATGCACAAACAGCAATAGCCCAGGGATGTGCCTTGGCCTACAGGAACTACATTTCTTCACCAGTCCTGAACAAGGATCTTTTCTAAGCCTTGACATGTACCTTAGTCCATGTAGAAATTGAAAGGACTTGTGCCAGTGGGAGCAGGATCTGACCAGGAAGCTCTTCTACTTCAGCCCAGTGTCACTTTTTTCTGTTGCTCTGGGCTGCTCTGTTCATCCAGCTTATCATCCAAACACCTATAGCATGGTGGTTGGTGGCTCTCCCTAGAAGGAAATGACTTGCTGAATGAAGGGGAAGACAGTTACATCAATTTCTTTGTCCTCACTCCATCAGCCCATTTGGGAGAGTATCCAGGTGGAAGAACCTCAGCTATAGCAAGGAGATTAAAGGCAGTCAGCCGGGTATGTAAAGACATTTAGCCACCAACATCTTTGATTGGGCTTTTAAGACAGCTGAAGCTTAGTTGACCATCTTCCTTCACATGCACATTGTCACTGCTACAGAAGAGGTTTAATCTTCCTTCTAAGCCCACTGAAACTCATCTACAGCTGTGTCTTCTTTAAGTTTATATTGGCACCTTGCTAACATTTAATTTTATATAATACATTTTGCCCTGACACTAGGGATCCCTCCAGTCTGATGGAGAAGGATGTAGCCAGGTTCAAGGACTAGGACTTGCATTAAAAAAAAAGAATCAAGCTGGAAATAAGATTCACAAGCTCAAGAGTGAGTGCAATTACCCCCTGGAACAACTGGTGGAGGACTGTGTCAAATATCTGATCTCTCAAAATCTTTCACTACCAAGGCCAGATGTCTGTCTTGGACAAATTTTGTGGTGCAGTCATCATTCTTCATCTCAGTAGTGTTTCCTTGAAATAGCATGGGAGAATAATCTCTTTCCCTGTCAGAAACACTGAATGAGTTTCTATGGCCTGATTTATGGATGAGATCGGGGTAGAAGGCTCCTCTGGCTTGGACTCTGCTATGACAGCAGTGAGTCCTTTCAAGTTCCCAGGGACTGCAAGTTCTCCCTCTGGACTTCCAGGTTCCTGGATGACCAAGGATTTCCTTTCCTAGTAAATAAAAATGCATACCAAATAAAATAGTAATAAATATTAATAAATAATCACAATACACAGAGGAGCACAGAAAGAGGGGCTATCAAGACTAATACCAAGACACTGCACACCTCATTGCCTGCTAGGGAGATGATGTCTCTGACCAACACTCTACTATATTGCTGCTCATGGCAGGACAGGAGACACCACAGTTTTCGATCAGTGTCAGCTCCTCCATGCTTTGCAAGTGTGGGGCTTGCTGGAAGAATCCCAGGATGCTGCTCCGAGCTGCCACTGCCGTTTGCTGCAGGCCTGGCTCTCCCAGGACCTTGACAAGGAAGTTGATGTATCTCATAGCTAAACGGAGGGTCTCATTCTTGCTCAGTTTTTTGTCTGGTGGGTGGGTGGGAATGAGTTTCCTCAGCTTGGCAAAGGCGCTGTTGACATTTTGCTGCCTCCACCTCTCCCTGGTGTTGGTGAAGATCTTCCTTGTCATTCTCAAGGTGCTGCAAAGCAAAGGAGATGGTGAGTGAGTTCTAAATAACCCTGGCTTTCACATAGGCTGCTGTTCTGCATGCTCTGTAGCCCCGGGGCAAGCACACAGTGGTACTAGGCTTCAAATTTTTGCCCTCTGTGGCTGATGCCCTTGTTCTGCATGTCCTGCACAGATTGACCCTACTCCCTAAATGACTGTAAGCATTGCAGCTGCAAGCAGATGCCAGATTTCAGTAAGAACTTCACAAAGGAGTTAAAGGAGTTAGATTTCCTCGTACAACCATTTGGTGCTGCTACAAACCCAGCTTCTCCAGGCTTTTGAGAGTTCCCCTGCAACAGAATTCCCAACAGCCAATCCTTTTGTCATCCCATCAGGCTATGTGAGAGCTACACTGGCACTTTTTATGGGGGAAGGCAGGCAGACCCATTGCAGAACACATTGATGCATTTTCCCAGCCTCATTTCACACCTTTCTGGGGTCTGGTCCCAGCTGGGCCAAGTTTGGTGACTCAGCTGAAACTAAGCCAGGTGGACCTTCACCATGGACCTTCAGTGAGCAGACAGAAAACACTGCAAACGTGTGCCTGTGGTTATTTCAGGAGACTTCTCCAGGGAAACAAGTCTGGTTCCCTACCCAGCCCACATTGACTGCTCATGGCTGGTAGCAGAAACTCTTCAGTCTGATTCATCTAGGGCTTCTGCTTTAGCCTCTGAGAGGTGCCAAGACTAAGCCACAAGTGCTGTGAGTGCATGAGGGAAACTGTGATTCGTAGAAAACGTGCTGGCATCCCAGCCACAATGTCTACCTGGGTCCTACCTGTGCCCCACAGAGCTGAGCAAAGGGAACCCAGCAGACCTGGCAACAGAGCAGTACAGAGAAAGGGGTGCCCAGTGATCTTAAATGCCATTTACCAGAAAGACTCTCAAAAGATCTTTGGATTGCCCTAATCCTTCTACCACCACCACTGGCAAGTGTCTTCCCTTCTCTCCCACAGCCCTGGAAGAAACACTCACGCCTCCATTTCTGAAGCAGCCCTTTGTGCCAATGGCACACAGACAGTTGGAGCAGGGAAAAAGTACCCACAGCCAAGAGACTAAAGGACTTCCACTTACCCTCTTATGCATGTGAAAACCTCAGCTTTTAGTATTCATTGGCAAACTCGTTCTTACAGCAGTCCCACAGGAGAGGCGGGAGTGGGGGAAATAGCACCCTTCACCCCCAGAAAGAGGGAATTTTTGAGTGACAGCCTAGCTGGAATCCTATTTCCATTTGAAGCAGCCTCACACAATGCAAAACACTTGGGGCTCACCGAAATACAGGGCAATAGTTGCAGTGAATAGAGAAACACAAATCTGACTCACAGCTTAATTGGGATGCCCTGTCAGGGAGCCAAGACAGGGGAGTTCCTGCCCAGCTCCTTCAAGTTCCAGTCCAGCGCTGGTTACCCACTGCCAGGGAAACACATTTGCAGCACTGTATATCCTGTCACAGCTGTGTTCAGAGACCTCCAGTCAGAGATGCAGCCAGCACAGGCACACCCATGTACACTGTATATGGCTCACACTGCCCCAGCCTCACAGGCTCCTCTTGGCCATGGCCTTTACACTGCTGACACATTTCTATTTTGGTAGAAGTCTGAAATTACTGTCATGCCTTTAGGGGGTGAGAAAATTGACTCAGCAAAATGTCCTTGCTTCAGGAGAGGCCCAATTAAAAGACAAGCCCTCATATTTCAGGTTGCTGAGAGATGTTCTTATGTTTTTTAGGCTTACATTAAGGTCCAATGCTTGTTCCAAATGGGAACTGTATCTCTCTCTCTCTTTTTTTTTTTTTTTGTTGGTTTGGTTTGGTTTGGTTTTGATTTGTGCTGTAGGAACAAATCTGCTTGGTGCTTTGTACCTTCCTGAGACATGTTGCATGTACCTTTTTGGCAAGAACATTGCCACATCAGCAGTACAGATTTTAAACACTATCTTCCAGTGCTCCTCTGTACTGCAGTGTGTTGACTGCCCAAGGCAGAACTTTTGCCTTTACAGATTTATTCTTCCAAACAGCTGCTCAGATCCATGTGAAATTCAAAGTGCCACCTGCTTCTCTCTCTTTCTTCTGTTTTGGTGTTTATGTTGTTGTTTGTTTTTTTCCTTACCTTTTCCTTTTTTGTTTTTATTTTTTTTCCCTGAAGACATATTTATCTGTGTACAAAGGCAGTTACTTCTTATAACATAAGGAAAGCTATTTGGTCTTCTGGACTGTATTTTGCTAGTCCATTTGGTCTTTGCACTGTATTTGTGGTATGTGGGTCAGCGTTTGCTGGATAAGTGTTTACATCTCAGTTATAAATACCAACAGAACACCTGCTCCCTCTCTTTCTCCTGGTGCACACGGTCCCCAGCACAGCTCTCCAGGAAAGCAGGTTAACATCCAGCCCTGGTGCTGTGAACATGTCATCTTCTCCTGTTAGTGGTATTATTGGTGGAAAAATAAACCCAGCCTACTCCTTCACACCATGCTTTCTTTGTCTTCCTTCTCTTGCCTCTGGAAAGGACAATACTATGTTTGTGGTCACAAGCCTTGTCAGCAAACAGATGCCTTTGTGAGACCAGCTCCTGCTTTACACTTCAAAAACGTGTGTTTGTATTTCTGACAGTTATTCAAGATCAGCAAACATCAGCTCCTTCCCTCCCCTAGCGTCTCCTCTTGCACTAAAAGCTCTGTGGGGAGCTTTGTTTCAGGTGTAATCCACCTCCATTCATCTCTCCTCCTTCAATTCCTCTCCTTTTTACCTATGCTGGTGTGGGTTTCCTTTTGGTCTGCTTGGAGTTGCAGCTAGAAGCACAGAGGGAAAATTATCCTGGCACAATCCTGCAGTAACTATAATGTTTCAGCACAGGTTCTTTTCTCTATCCGTCACCTACACGTCCTCTGAGCTCTCTGTAACCACAGCACCTTCCAGTTAAAATGCAGCCAGTTTGCTGACAAGCGATCTGATTTCCATTTCTTTTGTCTCAGTCTCTTCCTCCTATTCCTTCCTTCTCTCCAACCCTCCCCACCAAGCTTGTCTGCTTGCAATTTCAGGTCTCTGCTCATTTTGCACATTTGAACAATGTATTCTTTAGCTTTCTCTCATGCACTGTATAAAATACAGCCCATCTTGTGGCTGTGTGCATCTTATATCCCACTAGTCCATTTTAAATCTGTGCAGAAATCACCTGTTTGTACATATAATGGACAGATTTATTGCATTAACCCACAGGCTTGGATTCTGCACTTTCTGTTCACCTTCCCTAACCACAGAGTAACAGCCCCACATTATGCTGACAATTAAAATCCCAGGAAGGCAGCAGCTCAAATTCGAGAGGATTAATCCTGCTCTCAGGAATGTCAATCTGGAAGTTTACACCATTTTCACTGGAGGAATTACTTAGAAAGACAAAATTTTGCACTGAAGAGATGATTTAACTCAGATCAAGAAGGCACATCCAGAAGTAGTAGGTAAATGCAGTTTCATGAGCTAAGATCCACATCTGCAGCATGTAAAGAGAATCGTGCAAAGAAACTCCCAGCCAAGCAGTGAATCTGTTCCAACAACCAGAAGGAGAAAAAAAACAAAGGGAAAACAAGCCACCACCCACCAAACAGATAAATGAAGCTCTTTCCACCCCCTGCCTACCCCTTTGAAAAATATAAAAATGCGTTGTGGGCGGAATGCTGGCTGTGTTTAAGGCAGCCGCGAGTGTCGCCAGACAAAAGACTAGACCACAGAAAAGATGAAGATCTCTCCCATAGCGGCAGTTCTCACAGGCTCTCCAAGCAAAAGCCTTTCAGGCAATCCAGGCAGCAGCAGAGCAGCTTAGGCACAAAGCGCATCTCTGACAGACATTCCCCAGCAAACAGCCCCCGAGCCAGCGGTTCATGTCTGAGGGCTGGCAGGGGACTCGCCAGGAGCCCAGCACTCAGTCATAATTAGCAGGATGCTATTAACTAAAGATCTTGGAGGAGAAAGTTCCTCCCTCAAGTTATACCTCTGACCTCGGTGAAGTTAAATCCGTGTTGAAACTGGCCACTGGAGACCTACTCCTGCAAATCTTAATCAGACAGCAGATGCCAGCTGCCAGCAAGAATTGGAGTGCTTCTAGTAAACCTGCAGTGCCACACCATTACTCCAGACGGGGAACCCAGTGCCTGCTAAAACTGGTTATTTAACACATTGCATTGGATTTTGTGAAGTCCCCTTAGCCCTTTAGTAAATGGCAACAGAGGAGCAGATGGTACCTGTTCCCTGTATCAGGGAGGTGCTGGGGAACCTGATCTGCCACAGGGAGCAAAGATTCCCCAGCTATCACTCCTTTGCTGCTGTGCTTTGTTCACTTTGCATCAGCGTGATGAGCAGAGCAGAAAGGAAGCTCACTGTTTCCCTCTTCAGTTTCATGCAAGCCTCAAAGCGTGGGGCTCAGCTTCGTGCAGAGGGCAACACTGAGCAGTGATGCCACAAGACAGAACACTGCCTATCCCTAATATGTGACTTGATTTTTCCCCATTCTCTAGGAGGAATAAGCTCATTCTTTGCAGCTTCACTGTGTTTGCTGTGTGGTCCCTTGGATTTCAAGGACTTTCTTTGGGTTGGGAGGGGGAGGAAGAGGAGAGGGGACAATGCACCCCAGCTTGACAGATTGCAAGAGGAGCAGCAAACCTCCAGGTACCCACTGCCCGCTTTCCTCAGGTGACTCTCTCCATTGCTGTCTCCCTGTATCTCAGCACTGTACCCTCCCCGAAGTGTCCCCCACCTGAAATCCCACAGCTGCACTGATGGACAAGGACACAGAGAGAGATCACAGTGCTCAGAGTGAACGCTGGGCTGGCAGTCAGGGAGTTGAACTTCTGTCCACGTTTCTGTGGTTCCCTTGCCTCAGGCAAATTCCTTTTTATTTTTTTCCCCCTGCACCTCCTTGTCCTTCCTGCTTATAATTAGTTTGCTTCATCTGCAAGGTCTGTGCAAGGCATTTTTGAGTGTGTGTGAACATTTGTGTTTCAGAGCAGACACCAGCTCACAGTGGGCCAGCCTTACTTGGCACTGGCAGGTGTTGTGTTTGTGCAATGAAGGGGAACAGCCTTTCCCAGCTCTCCTGGAGCAATTCCTGACACTAGAAGAAAACTTTATTTTATTTCAAATAAGATGTAGGAAGAGGAGCTACTTCAGGAGTAAAAAAGGGCTCCTTTCACTGCCTCATGCCTCTGTTGGGAGTGTTACCTGACAATCATACCACGGTACAAAGTACAGCAAAAGCTCTATGAAAACTAGTTTGTGCTGACACAGTGATTTACGTTTTTCAGAGTCTGTAAATCTAGGACAAAACACACATAGTAGAGTCTCTACTTCTGGGAGCCCTCCTGTCTAAGGGCAGCATTTACAGAAACTCTCATGGCCACACTGTGCTCTCTCTGAACATTTAGAAAAAGGAATTCACTGCAGTCTTCAAAAGCAGCTGTGTGAAGGTCTCAAGTCAGCCTTCATGTTTGGGGTCACAGTGCTGCATGTGATCCCAGTTTCAAAAGGCAGGTCTTCCACCTGACCCAGTGCTGCCCATGGGTTGTTCAGCTTTGTAATCCAGTTGCCCTCCCAGAGGGTGCAGGTCTTCAGAAGAGGAGAAGGGCTTGCTGCTTCCTCAGAAATCAGCCCAACTTGGCAGCCTGCACACTGTGGCACTGGGTCCTCTGGGCCTGCCCTGGGGAAGGAAGATCTGCAAAGCAATGGGCTGCACCCAGCAGGCATGTGGGAGAGCACAAGGTATGTGGCCAAGAGCTTAGCAATAGAGATGAAGATGTAACCCAAGCAAAGGTTTACTCTGCACATAGAAGTGGGTTTGTCGTTGGGTTTTTGCGTGGCTCCCTTCTGGTCAATGCTTTGTATGGTCCTTTGCAGCAAGAAAGGTAAATTACACCACAGCTCTGCTCAAAACAAAGAACCCACTCATGGGCTGCAACAGATTTTGCTTAGTGGAGTTCTAGTGCATTGTCATGGGCATGACAGCTTGATAAGCTGAGAAAGGAACACTCTGCCAGGAGGGCTAGTCTTTTTTTTGCTAGACCTGCACTTGTGTTATTTTCTGTTCAAGAAAATCTGAGAGTCATTCTTGAAAAAGTACTTCTCTGTCCTGACAGTCCCTTCCCCTAGTCCATCAAGGTCTGAATGGCAGTTCCAGTGGGTTTCCTTTAAAAGCAGTCTCTGCCAAATTAACTACCCAAACACCACTAGGTATAGACACTCTTCCTGTGCTTCAAGCTAAACACAGAGAATAACAGTTTGATTCTCTCCCAGGAGTTCTTCAGGACTCTTCTTTTTTCTACATCCAGTGTGCAGACCCTGCTCCACACAGACAATTCTCCCTCCTCATTGCGTACCCTCATCCATGCATACCTCTCTCTGCACCTGCCACTACAAGATAGTAAGGGAGCTGTGAACAGCAGGGAAGTCCAAATTCTCCTCCCTGGAATGGGAGGATATGAGTGAGAAGGGGGACCAGATGCTGCATGTCTTACAGCTCAGCAAAGACCAGTTTGCAGCAGCTCACACTGTTATGAAGAGTTGTTAGGAGCAGAGAGGGGGAAATCCAGGGCTGTAAGGGACATTTGCATCAGCAGGAAGGTAGATCTTCATTACAAAGAAATATTTGCTTTTTCATTTTACCCAGGCTGGTGGCAAATCTCTCTGTGACTTCAGCCAAAGCAGGACTGAAGGTCTGGCAGCATCCTGACAGCAGCGTGCAGTGCCCTGTTTTCCTGCCAAAGCCAAAACCAGCCTTCTAATCACCTCAGCATCATCCAAATGTCTGCTGTGCTTAAAAATGGAGGTCACCAGAAGCACACAGAGAAACTCAGCCACCATGGGAAAATGTGGCTTCCAAAAGGGAGATACAAACCACTGCAAGACAAGGACCACAATCCTGTTTTCCACTAAGCATCATGCCAATAACCTTTGTGGGGCTACACCTGATAGAAACAGCAGCACAAAATCATCCCTTTAGCCTCAACCCACCTGCATTTACTCCTCAAGCTTATTCTCTGTGAGAACTTAATTTCTTGGATCATCTGCTTATTTCACAACTACTTTAATGATTTCTGTAAACAGGCAGTAAAAACAAGCTGCATTTATTTTAGGGGTTCTGGTGGGTTGTGTCTTGATTTTGTTTTTGTTGTTTGCGTTTTTTTTTTGTTTGTTGGTGTTTTGGGGGTTTTTTTGTTTGGGTTTTTTGTTTGTTTGGGGTTTTTTTGGTGAAACAATATAGCAAAACACAGCAGGGGAAAAGATTCTGAAAATGAAATATCCTGTAGTGTTGTAAGAAGACCAGGAAGGACAGAGAGAGCTACTTCAGAAAAAAAGTATGCATGTTTCACTGTTTATTAACTTTCTCAGGCAAATGCAGTTTTATGCAAAAGGTTGGTCCTGGAAAGACAAACATGTTTTAGACTGGCAGTTTCAAATGTTTTTGAGAGTTACTAATATTTAGCAGTAGAAGTGAAATTAATAAAATTGCTAAGCTTTTCCTCCTAATTGCAATATTTAACTGAGGAAAAATTAAATACCTGTGTATTTTACATATACATCAGCAGTAACACAAATGAGCACAGACGAGTAAAGTATGGGGATGTTTTTATATATGTAAACATTGGAATTTAAAACTGTTTCTTTATGCTTTTACCTGTTGGCACTGTCAGTGAATCTCCACACAGTCTAGTGAATAAGGATACAGCATAAGACTAATTAATACACTAATACCTGTGCTTTTGCAAAGATTTTGTTTTAAATAACAAACACCATTGGAGAGTTCTGTTAAGTTTTACCTCCAAACTCAGGGAGTCTATGGTGCTCTGTGTAATCATTTTGCACCAGTGCAATAGCTCTGACTTACAGCACTTTGCAGTGCTATAAATGAGTTGGTTTACCGTGTAATTATACAGATACAATGTAAGAAAGTCTAGGAATAGTAAGAACTGTGATTTTAAAATCACATTCGTTTCCTCCAAATCTATTCATCACTATTTCTTTCAAGAGCAGTAAAACCAATCAGTATTTTCTTCTGGTGAGGTCTGATTCACTGAGTCTCTGCAAATATGAGGAATTTGAAAAGTCCAGGCACAAAGTGTATCTCCATTTGACCAAGTGCAGCCAAATGTGCGTGGCTGTTTGTCAGATCAGGTGCCCTACTCTCAAATTTTTCATGACAAGAACCAGTGGGGCCATGAAAAGAAACAAAAATCCAGAGAATGGCAAAGGGCTTCTGCAGACATTCCTTCCTTTAAGAATATTCCCTGCCCTGAGGAGAAACTTCGGCATTCCTAAGAAAGTTGCAAAAGAGGGGAGGCAGTAAAGAGAAGAGACCATTGTCACTTACTTTTCTGGTCACACCGAGTTGTGCCTCTGGAAACCTGGTCAGTCGGCGAACAGGCAGCAACCTCAGACTCTTCCTGTGTTTCTTTCCCGACTGCTCTCCCAGTGCCTGGCCACAGAGCTTGCTCCTGCTGGAGTCAGCCTAGCGCTGGTCCCGGCTGCCTCATTTATAGAGTGGCAGGTCCTTTGTGTGGCGCGTGTCCCCACTAGTCCCGGCAATCCACGGAGCTTGTTTTGCATCTCCCAGGAGATTCTCTCTGTCTTGCCTTTTCTCACCACATGCCCTCTGCCCCTTTCTGGGGCTGCTATGGGGCTGTAGCTGAAACCAGCCTTCATCTCTTAGTCCAGTGACTGGCTGGGCCAGGTGAACTTTGCAGGAAAAGGTGGAAGAATCTTTACCAATCATCTAATTTTTCTCCTTTTTTTTTTGCTCTTCTGTTTGGGGTGATTTTCTTAAATTTTACTTATTTAACCAGCTCTGAGCTTGTAAATGTTTCCAGGGATAGCGACGCCATGCTCTTTGAAAAGGCATCTTTAACTTGACTCCTTACTGAGGAACAGGCTGGTGTTTTTATTGCATTCCCAAGCAGCAGGTTCCTGCTCTGCTCTGTCAGGATGTGAGGTGCAGTTGTTGGGGGTGACGACATGCAGGCAAATGAATCCTGCACTGCTTTCTTTGGTGGAAGGTCCCTATCACTCAGAGCCATGGCTAGCACCTTCTGCAGCCAGGAGGACACCTACAGCTGCTGCTGTGCCAGTGCTGCCCCACACCTGCGTGGCCTCTGCCTCAGTCTGTGTGACAACAGCAGGCCACAGGTGTGAATTCACACCTCTACCAGCCCACCCTTCCCTTCAGGACCCATGTAGTGTGCTAAAGAAAGGTTTCATTCGTGCTTTTACATCAAAGATGAGTCAACTCCATGCCCCTGTGGATAAGATTCAGGTTTGGTGGAACACACACTTCAATGCTGGTGTGTCCCCAAAGCTTCCTTTCTGCTCAAGGGCAACAGGAAATCATGCTGACACCTGAGTGCAAAACTGAAAACTGCAGACTAACACCATCCCCCTCACTGAACCCCAAATGTCTCTGCATCCAAGACAGAGACTGGTCCATCCAGCCTGCCCCTCCCCTAGATAACAATTCCCTTCATACAAGAAACCCTGACACACATTGCCCAGAGGTGCCTCATCCCTGGAAACAGTCAAGGTCAGGTTGGATGGGACACTGAGTCAGGGGATGTAGTTGAAAATGTCCCTGCTCAGTGCAGGTGATTTGGACTAGATGGCCTTTAAAGGTCCTTTCCCACCCAAACCACCCTTTATTTCTGTGAAAACAATGACAAAATTGCCACAGGCACAAGCCAGGGAAGGCTTAATCTTGTTACAAACATACACAGCCTTTGGGACCTGTACAGTCCCATCTGCATCTCCATCCACTTCTCCATCAGGTGCTGAGTTCGCTTTGGGTGGGCACAGAAGAAAATGCGGAGAACAAGAGCAAGATACCTCCTTATGCCCTGGAGCAACTGGATAGTAAAAGGGAACAAGAGACAAGGAAGGACAAGCCCCAGCTCATCACCCCACCTTCATGGGGCAGGAAAGCATCTACCCAAAGGATAAGGCAGTTTAAAACACACTCCACTACTTCCCTCTGCCAAGTCCCAAGAAAGCTCAGCTCTTACCCAAACCGGCTCACCCCAAACAGCAGGATGGCTCGACAGTGCTCACCTACTGGGTTTTTAAAAGCACTGAGAGTGTTCCAGTTAACAGGATTGCCTCCATAAATATTAATGAGCCAGCAGTGGAATGATGCAGTTGCTCTCCGGAGAGAATGAGCCTCGGTCCCCGCCGGGGCAAGTCGTTCCCTGCAGAGCTCGACTGAAGGTTCAGCCCTTTCACACGCTAAATTAACAGTGGCACTACAGCCTGAAAGCTGTGTCAACCGCTTCATTTAGCACAAGTGTTATGTTAACTAAAGGCCCTATTCCGGAGGGGCCTTTGGCCTCACAGAACTCTAATTTCCATGTAATTTACATTGGAGAGCTGGAGAGTGTCCCTCCTCTCTGTTACTTCTTCCAACCCATTATGTACCCCAAATTTGCCCTGAGATGCTCCAGCCAGCTTGCAACAGTAGGGAACGGGGCTTGCAAGTCCTGAAATGGGAGGGAGCTGAAGCTCTTCATCCCTAACTGCTTGGATATGGGGCTTTCAAAACCTGGCCAGACAGAGCACTTTAAAATACACAGTCAGGAAAGTGTCTTTCCTTTCAGGGAGAGGAGTTGGATGGACTGCTATTCACTTTCACTCATGTATCCATGCAGGAGAGCTGGATCCTGCTTCTGTTCCTGTCAGGTATGTTCTGCCTCCACAGGCAGGATCATGGTGAGCAACCTGCCTCGCTGGGGAACCACAAGGTGAAGAAGGGATATCCCAGCCCCTTCAGAACAGCCACCACCACGTCTGTGGTGACACCAAGGTCTTCTCATTTTCCTCCTGCTGCATGAAGGGAATACTCCTCCCAAACTCCTCTGTGGAAGCCCATTTGAGGCTGTTCCTGACTCTTACACCAACTCCAAGGGTATTTTCCACCCTGTCAGAATGTTCTGAAAGGGTCATATGTGAGAGTCTTCTTTGCTGTCTCTTTATTAAGCTTCCTGTTGAACTGTGATGACTTGGCATCAATGAACCACACCAGTCTGATTCAGCTTTCTCTCCAAACTTGGCAGTCCATGGCAGCAGGGGGAACACATGACCAACACGACCCTGCAGTCCTGGGATTACTTTTCCCTCGACCAACCCATAGTAGCCAGGACACTGCAGCTGAGTCAGAAACAGGAGGTATGAAAGCAACTTTACACCCTGGGCACAATCTTCTTCACAAAAATCTCTTCTGGCATACATCCTGACAGCTTCCCTGGGGTCTGGGGCAATTCCTTACCTGCAGCGGGTCTGGGTTTCAGTGGCCACCTGTTAGTTCATGGAAAGTTGAGGGGAAACAGAAGGCATTTTCTAATTTTCACTTCAGCCAGCTCACATGCTTTTGCTTCAGCGCAACAGGCACCAGTAACAGGCCTGGATGAAGCTGCAGACAGCCTGCAGTGTCTTATGCAATGGCACTTAGACGTGTGACTCTTTGAAGTGGAACATGCCAGTGTTGGCCACTTGGAAGAAGTCAAGAACATGTGGATGACTGAAAAGGGTGAAGAAACTCAAAACTGGGTTTCTCATGTCCCTCTTTGAAACTCAGGATGCCAGCATTTAAATTCTACCCCTTGAAATGTCCTAGGGGCATAACTCTGGTTATTTCTCTTCCTAAAAGGAAGAAAAGCTATTTCTGGCATAGGTGACTGAGTGGCATGCAAGCAGGAACAAAAGGCTTTATCCTGCTACACAATTACCAGAGCCAACAGAAGCCTCTCCAAGACAGAGTGATGGTCAGATGGAAAAAAAATGCTAATGTTTTACACTGGCACAGACCTCAAACTCCGTCTTTCTCCAGCTAAACTCTCACTGCAGATGAGCAGAGTATCACAGAGTAACCTGCCTAAGTATCAGTAGAGATTTCAAAAGATGGGCCTGAATTGAAATGATTTCTTCTACTTTGTGAACTGAGCCTTTTCAGCCTGATGAAAGCAGCTCACACAAAATGATGGGCAGGAGAAGGACAGCAAGAGGCTGCAAACACTCAGCCATGTTAACACTGTGGGTTCAGTGCCACGCTCTACATATGGGAACAATAAGAAACAATTATACACATCTGGGCTCCTGCCTTTTAAAATCATAATTTAGATTAATAGATTTTGAATATACAGAGCTGGAGGTGGTTGCTTGAATTTCAGAATAGCAGCTGCATGCAGACTGCTGAAATATTAAACTTCCACCATCTGAAGTTTTTTGTAGCATTTTGAATCTCTTATTAGTGTTAACAAAACATGTCAGTGGGTGCTTTAAATTCTCCCCATACCTTTTGTCTTAATTCAAGAAGCCAAAAATCTCCTTTTTAATGTTGACACTTGCTGATAATCTTGAAAAAAATGTTTAGCTGCAGAATAAAGAGACTGAAAACTTAATGTACCTCTAAAGCTTTCCCCCAGGAGCAACAGGAGAGACAAGCAGCTCAGTTTCTTCTTGGAACATACACACCTAAACACTGAAAGCTCTTTGGAAATAACCTAAAACAGAGGAAAACAAGGCAGGCATCTCAGAGCATGAGCAGCTGCAACTTTCAGTGGCACACAATGTGTAGCTCAGGTTGCAAGTAGCAGTAAGGCCACTGCATAAGCATCACCCAAAACAGAGATTCAAAAAAATGTGGAGTTGAATACAAGTAAACCTTTCTGACCAGACTTTAAGCCCTAAGGGGTTTTTGCTGTATGTGTGTTTGCACCTTCTACAAGAGACTTTCAACTGATGACAGAGTGGGGACCAGAAGGTTTAATTTCCAGTATGACTTCAGGCAAAACACTCAACCCCCCACCATTTGTATTCCGTGTGTTGGGAATCTCCAGGATTTTTCCCAGTCTGGCAAGTCCTCTTTCTTCATATGCAAGTCTCTGGAACCAGGTAGTTTCCTCTTTGAGGTGAGTTCTTGCAATGAAGAAGGGAATTTACTCTGAATCTCCTAAGTGCAGGTTCCTGCATGGGAATAGCTGAGATTGAAATCCTCAAAGGAGAGGTCCCCTACTGAGTGCTTGAGGCTGCTCCTCTTGCAGGACCAGCAGTGCATGTGTGTGCAAGGGGAAACTTCAATAAACTCGTCCTCTCAGGAGCTCACTATGATTTAACAGTCCATTTCATATAGAAAAAAAACAGGCTTGTTCACTGTTCTGACTCTTTAAGGTAGCTTTCCTACATTGCTTTTAAAGTTATGCCATCCCATTTTTTTTTTTGCAGAGCTATGAATGTATGCCCTTATTGCTGCCTTGATGGAGAGATGGTAAAATTAGTTTTGAATATAATTTTCAGTTACTTTGTTCCATTGTTTTTAAGTGCACCTCTGTTTTTTAGAAGTTCAACTGGTGTAAACTGACAAACTTTCATCAGTTACTGTAGAACGGTCCTGATTTGCAGCATGCAGAAACCACCCCATCACTCTTTGAACTTGCCTGTATTCCATCATATGACCATGCTGTGCATGTCTTTACGTTCCTCTGGCTCTGCAAAAGCCAACATCAGCCCATAGGAAGGAAGACAAATATTTGACAAAATTCCTCTAGGTGAGAACAGTACAATATGCATATCTGACCACCTGCATTTTCAAAATAATTTTTCAAGGCCAGCCAGAAGTCCCTAATAGTTTGGGCCTGTGTGTCCATTCCCCACCTGACCTCACCTGAGTATTGTTCCTGCAGAGCTGATGTCACACCACAGCACAGGCAAGCAGTGCCATGAACACCAATGAAGTCCTTCCATGTTCCCACTCCACTTGTGTCTGTCACTTGAGCCCATGAAGCCAAGACCTGCCTTGTGACCTGCAGGACCCACCAAACCCACAGGATCTGAACCCTGAATGTGCAAATTTCAAACAGCCCTTGGTTAGTCCTTCAGGCAGCTTTGCCTACCCTTTGTGAACCATAAGTACCTGGAATGTGTGTTCAACAGTGGAGAAGGACTGGGGAACAATTTCTCTTGATCATCAGTGAGTGACAAAAGCCCAGTGCAAAGCCCTTGTTAGAGCAGATAATCTCATCTCCAGTGTGTTGTATCTGCCATGAGGAAGGCAACCTCACCCTTGACACAAATTGCAGGACTATCTTCAATCATACCACAAATGGAGCTCAGCTTGGTTTTCTGGGTCATTTTCAGTGGGCACTCAAAGCATTAATAAGGTCTCAGCTCCTCTGTTCTAGTTCCAACTGACCTCTCTTGCCCTCTTCATCTTTCTACTCTAGTTGGTATACAAACAGACCATGCCCTTCCCTGGGTGGAAACGTGACAGCCTCAGAGACCAAGTAAGTGCCACAAGTCACGTATTGAGCACTGGCCAAACTTGAGGAAGATGCTGGTGTGGCTGCTGGGGCTCCTGACCAGCATTCCAGAAAGACACAAGCCTGGATCGAACCCAGAGCCAGAGGACATGATTACCTTGTGTGCACTAAAGCATAAGAGCAGGCTTTGGGCAATAGAGTGCTTGCAAGTCCAGGCTTTGCAGACACAGCTTCAGTGGCCTTTTTTGGTTACCTGTCCCTTCATTCAGTTCAGTTGCTGGGCTCAGAGGCTGAGCTCAGACTGCTGAGGGCATCTCTCAACCCAAACCTTGTCTGAGGTGCTGGGCTTTAAGCTGTGAATGAACGAGCTCATAACACATTGTGAATGCAAAGTGACGGGCAGGAAGTCTCTGTGCTCCAAGGAGTTCAGGGATGGTCTTCCAGCCCACCAAAAGTAACATCCTCGGGCAAAGCTCTGGCCTCCAGGAATGCACCAGCATTGCCCTCCCCAGCCCAGCACAAAGACACCATCAATACACAGGCAGCACCTACTCCTGACCTTTGGTTTGCTGCTGTGTCCCACTGCTCTGCCAAGACAGAATGCCTGTCTGCAAGGAAACAAAGCCCTGCTCCTCATCCCAGCACCCTCTGCCACCCCTTTCAGCAGTGCTGCCTTTTTGCAGTTTAAATGTTTCTTTTTAGAGTGCCTTTTATTTCCAGCTTGGAGAGCAGGGGGACAAGAGATGGGATAGGGATGCTGAAGTAGTAATTTACATAATCTGATTAACAGAGGATTATCCAATGGCTGCTGAACAGCCTTAGTGTGCTTGAGCTAAAAACCTTACTATTCATTGCTCTCACCACCCTGCAGGGTGGCTGCACCTGCAGCACCAGCTAATACTCTCCTGGGGACTTCAAGGGAGAAGAAAAGCGGGGGCATATTTTTATTATTATCTGGGGGAGGGTTGAGGAGCTGCAGCTTCTTGTGTGCAGCCCCTAATTGATCTGTCTGCACTAGTCATTAGGAAGATGAAATGAAAGCTGAGCCAGTTGGCATTATCAGGAACAGCCATCACCTTTGAAAAGGGGCAGCTTGGGTGGCTCCTCCCAGTTTTCCTGTGGATAGTTCAGTGGGGCCCATCCCGACCTGCTGCAGAAAGGAACTGGCAGAAGGGTCCTACACATGCAAGAACCAAAAACACAGTTTCCCCTGTGCACACCAGTGCCTCACTCAGCTTTGGGAGCAAACCAGGCCTGACCCTTGCTCTTACATCACCAGAGACCTTCTCAGGCTGCAGCCCACACCTCTGCCCCAGGAAAAACGTAGTGACACAGGAAGGAGTCTGATTACAGCTTGCAAAGCCTCACACCCAGCGTACCACCTTTTTATTATCCATGAGCCACTGCTTGGTCCAACAGGGACTTGGCTGAGGTGGCAGCTGTGGGAAGAACAGCAGGACTCTTCAGAGCAAGCCAGCTGTTTGTGCTCAGGGGGTGAAGGAATAAACCTGCTAAACAGCTCTCCCAAAACTCAGTCCAAGACTTCCCACAGACTCATAGAATCATTTTAGTTGGAAAAGACCTCTGAGATAATCAAATCCAACCATTAACCCAGCACTGCCCTTAGTGCCACAGCTACACATCCTTTAAATCCCTCCAAGGATGGTCATTCCACCACTTACTTTCCTGGGCAGTCTGTTCTAGTGCTTGATAACACACCTGACGGAGAAATTTTTTCCTAGTATCCAATCTAAATCTCGTCTGGTGTAACTTGAGGCTGTTTCCTCTTGTCTTGTCACCTGGGAGAAGAGACCAGCTCCCACCTTGCTACAATCTCCATCAAGGCATTCCACAGACAAATAAGGTCCCTCTCTCTGAGACTCCTTTTCTCCAGGCTAAGTAACTCCAGTTCCCACTCTGGAAGCAGCTAACTGTCCTGGATCAATTCAGCAGGGAGGCTGTAAAAAACAACCTGAAGGGAGGGACAGGAAAGTGTTATAGCTCCTTAAAGCACCACAAAACTCATCAGTACTTAAGGGCATCGACTGGGGCTGAGTCCAGCTCTCCCAGAAGGGGTGGGAGATGGATGCATTTCAGGTCCTGGCAAGACAAGAAGAGTTCAGCTCTTTGTTTCAATAGAATCAGGTCTGCACCCCATTCACCCTTGATGAACGGTTGAAACTTCAAGGTCAGAAATGTGTTAACTCCAGAATGGAAGGAGCTGGGGAGATACAGATCTTCAGATTAGGAGAAACATCAGAGAGCAGGAGCCAGACCCTCCCACACACACACTCACATCAGAGCCAGGGAAAGATGAAGAATTTGAATATTTTTTCCATTGTACAGAGGGACTTCTGTAAGACAGGCAGTTACAAGAGGGTTTAGAACTTTCCAAGGACACTAAAACTGGACTTCCCAGAAGAAAAGAGATACAATGAAATGTAACATTGCAGCCCCCCACCCCAGTAGAAATGCTGCAGTATAATTACCCAGGACTAATTGTGAGTCTTTGTTTCCAGGAGCACACGCCATCCTCACAGCCAGGTCTGGAGATGCTGGCATGGCTTTACATGTTCACTGATGACTGCTGTACTTGTCTCTGAAGACCTGCATGGCAGCTGCCATGCACAGACACCACCTGAACAGATTTGCAGAGCAGTGTGTCTTCCTTACTCCTACCAACAGCGTGTGAATGAACAATGAAACACAGTGGTCTAGTTAATTAGGGAGGCTGCAGAGTATGGTGAGATCATCCTTCCCATTTGTTTACCCAATTTATCTCCTCCTTTAAGCAAGAAGGGGACACCACTTCTGACTTCTGGGTAAAAAGCACCAGGGCAAAGGCTGAGAAGCAGCCACGGAGGAGATGTGTGTGCTGACAGCACATGTACAATCTTCACCACTCTGTGGGTTGTTTTTTTTAAAGGAGGAGCTGCGACACAGAGAACTGCCCTTTCACTGTGTGTTACACAGAGACCAAGGTTCAAACCTTAGAGCTACCTGCAAACAATAACCCCTGCCAGCTGCTGACTGAAGTGCCATGAGGGACAGGAGTTGCACCTGTGGGGTGTAGAGTGTCCAGCAAGGTGTCAAAGGCACTGCACAGTAGAGGTATCTCCATGCTCCTCCCCATGGCAGAGGTGTCACCAAGATATCTCCATGTTTGGGTGTAATTCATATTCCTGGATTTAGGAGTTAGTATCAATAGAAAGGGATAAACTGCATCCTGGGGTACACAAGCTTCCCTGCTTTGAGAGAGATGGTAATATCTGTTGGTAAACTAATCCTTCATGCTGGCATCTGCCCAGGTGCCAAGAGAGAGAGGAAATGACAGCAACTACAGCAGCATTTCTCTGTGCCATGTGCTGTGGGAAACCTGCTTCCCTCAGAGCCTTATTTCTCTGCACAGCTGTAGCTCTGTGAGGTCCCCTTGCACCTCACCTCATCAGTGCTGAATCTAGACCCTTGTCTCCTGCCCAGAGAAACATTCAAACTGAAAAGAGGCAAAATAGATGTGAAAGGAACTTGCACATGTTGGTGGATAAAAGTCAGGCCCCTTCTTCACTTGTCACTTCAGTGCCGGCCTGTTTTATATTTTGCAATTGAAGGGTTAGGAGCTGGTGCAGATCATCTGGCATCTCATGATGTCTCAGGAAAGGTGAACATTTCCACAGATCACAGGCACAGAGACAACAGCAGCATCTGTTTGCTTCATCAACTGTTCCCAGAGATGGATTCTTATCCATATTCCCCAGAGCTCAGCAGCCGGAACAAAAACATTTCCTCACAGCTGCTATTACCTTTTTTCCATGCTTCTGTCCCCAGAAAAAGCAGCAGAGCTATTTAGCTGCCACCATTCCCCAGGCACACCAAGTTGACCCACATGAGGTCCATAAAATACATGTACAGCATGAACAGAATGAAGAAAAACCTCCTAAGCAGCAGGCACATTTCTCACCATAAATCTTCAACACAGAAATATCAGCAGCTTCTCCCCAGCAGAAAGCAGGCAAAGCTATGGAGAAAAATCACGCCAAGGAAACACATTCCGATGTCAGGGGCCAGGTTTGCTGACACTGTTTAGAGGGAGGGATGCATCTGTGTGTGTGAGGAGATGGTGCTGCTCTAACATTAGATGTCAGCTTAAAGATGGACTGTTCTTCTCAGAAAGGTGCAACAAACCAGGGGATCTTTCCTTTTTCCCTCTTCCAGCCCTGCCCCCAAGCCCCTCTTGGGCTGACTCCATCTCTCTGCGCAGCTAAACAACTGTTTGGAGACACAGGACAGCTCAGATCTGAGGCCCTGCGTTATTTATGAGTTTGGAAATCAGAGCCCTTGGGTTCACTGCCAGTAAATGGCAATGATTGGAGGGAGGGGGGGTAGGCTGGTGTGCAGCTCTTCATTCTCTATTCCCTGTGAAAAGGGAATCACTCCAGCTAACTGGCCCATGGAGATAAGGATTTCAGACAATCTGCATTAGCCTGATAAGCCAGGTTTGCATTTCATAAAGATTGTTTGTTAAGAGCCTCAGTAAAATAAAATACAGTCGGGAGCCTTATCAGCACAACTTGTTTCCACTCACACCCCTCTGCCCAGCACCACAGACATTTTTTTTCGCCTATAAATTAAGGTCCCTGCTCGTATCCCAGATCTCTGGGATGGAACACAGACCAGGGGCATGAAGCAGTGGGGGAGGGCTGGGGAGGACAAGGAAGAATGGCTTGAAACCTCCCAGCTGCAACTGGTCACTGCTGGAGCCTGGTCCTGAGGCACACACAGCATGTGGAAGGGCAGCAATGCCCACCTGGTGGGTGGCTTGGGTTTGGCCCTTCTGGTCTAAACCAGCAGCTGGGCTGGTACCAGCTCCTGCTACCAACTAAGAATCAGATCAGGAAGGAGGAGTTTTTACCTGTTTCCTTCCACTTCATGTTTTCTTCTCTCCTCACATAAAAAAAAAAAAAGGCAAGGTCTCCTAACATGAGTGACTCCCAAAACCCTGGCAGTCCTCTCTCTTTCCTCTTCTAACTGACCTTAGTCAGGCATTTTACTGTAAAACAGCCTTGATGAACAATGGAAATCTATTAGAACATCCTCCAGTACTCACCCTATCCCTGCCATTTTTTTCTCAGCACCTGGACCAGACTGTTTGGATACTGCTGCCTTCCCAGGTGGTAGATGCCCCTTTCTGCACTGACCTTGGGCATTATTCAGGTATCACACAGTCATAGTGATTTTCTCTCCAGCCCACCCTGCGTGATGGGTCCCAGGGAAAACAGCCATACAAAAGTAAACTAACAAGACAAGGTCTTCCATGTTTTGAGAGCCAGCAGAATTACAGTCATTTAATGTGTATAACCTCTTGTTTCCTGCTGCCATTGCTGCACACATCTTTCTTTATTAGGGTTTGTTGGCAGAAAGACCTTAGCAGGGCAGAAAGCACTTTGGAAGGGTTTTGCATTTCTACCTTACGAGTTGATAATGTCATGGAGTAGTGCAACAATTGGTACTATAAGTAAGGGCAACTCTGTCTCACTCACACCTTTTAAGAACCCCAACCCTTAAAGAAGTTGCATTAGCCCCATCTCAAACAGGTTCCTCCTTTTGAGGCCCATTTGTAGCTGAAATCTGGGCTTGTGTGGCCCCAGTGGCAAAGCCTTTCACCACTTCAGTGCAAGATCCTCTGAAACATCTTGTTTCAAGAAGTGAAATGGAAAATGTGGCAGTCTGGTCACCACTCTGGCCAAAATCCAAAGTATCCATCTCCCAGTTCCAGCCAGCTTCATGTCAGCCTGCCAGGAGAGGTATCAGGAAGGACTGGATGACACTCCAAGACCTTCTCAGAAGTGATAACTGGAAGGGTTTGAAAGGTTTGGTGGTCAAAGCAAGACCAGGTAACAAGATTTGCTGAGCCCTCCCTTGGCTTGCTCACAGCAGATATTGTGGACCATTACTTAACGTCAGAACAACTCCACTGTACTGCAGGGAGAGGCGGGGCTGAGGAGGGCTGAGGGGCAGCAGATTAATTGGCTGACTTCATTAGCTGCCTGCAGTAAAGTTGCTGAAAAAGACAGGTGATGAAGAGACTACGATGGTCTCAGCACACTGACCTCAGAAACACTTTGATCTCTGCAAGAAGGAACAGGTCCTTTTTCTGATCAGGCCATGAATGCATTACAGAGGCATCATTAACCCAGCAAAGTCACAGCAGGCAGCCAAGTGCTAAAGGCATCAGCAGTGCAGGGAAGTCATCACAGATGGGGATGGGAAGCCTTTGATGGAGGTGGGACACAAGCTCCTTCACTGGTGGTGTTCCTGTGTTTCCAGGTGTGTTACATGTATTTACTGGGTTCACAGAGCAAAACAGCACCCAACACCACCGGCATCCTTTGCCCTGTCTGTGCCAGGACTACAGGTCACAGAAATGCTTTTCTTTTAAAGCACAGGGTGGGAGGCCTTATCCTTGGGCTGTAGAGGAGTGGAGTGGATCCTGGGGCTGAGAAGGTGTACTCAAAGAAAAAATTCCTCCTTTTTTCCAAATAAAAACACAAAACCCCACTGCATACCCTTACCTGGCAGGATGGAGGGGTATAATCTGTACTGGCCTAACTCCAGAATGTGAGTTCAGATTGCAGGTGTGTGCCTGGTTTAGTCCCCCCTGCTAAAGGCTGTCTGCCCTGGAATAACACCTGCATGGCAGTGTTACAGCAGTCATGGAGGCTGTGCTTGGGAACATTTGCTTATTTCAAGCAGTGTCCTTTCATTCCTAGGCAGTACCTTGGGAATTCTGTATGTTTCCTCTTCGAATGTGGCTGGAAAGCAACATGTTAAAAATAAGTTTGCAAGGCATCTGTGTTTACAGATAAATGTCATGGTTTAACCCCAGCTGGCAATCAAGCACCACACAGCCACTCGCTCACCACCCACCCTGCAGTGGGATGGTGTGACATGAAAGGTGGGAGTTCTGATTTTTGCCTGTCTGAAGCCCTGGGAAATTCAAGAATCTGGTGTCTGAGAGTCTGGGCATCTTGTAATGAGACCCTTCACCAACAGATTCACAAGGTCAGGGGGCACCTCGACCACCCTTCTTAGGGGGGACTCAGTAGAGCCAAGACCCCTCAGCAAGTCCTGCCAAGGTGTTTTCCCCTGGCAGCAACTGCAAGGATTCATTTCCTTCACTTTAACAGTTCACAGAACACGGAATAACACCTTTATTAACACAAATTATGACAGATTAATAAGGTTTGGAGGTTGCTGGTGATCATGTCTACTGCAAAAATATGTTTTTAAGCAATCTACTGATACACATTAAGCAAGCACAAGGTCTGATACAAAGCAATCAATTAATATGCTATGCAGTAAGCACAAGCAAAATCTCTAGCCCTGAAGCTGCATTTAATGCACATACAATACATTTCTCACTCAAAGCATCCTTGTGGTGGGGGAGGGAAGATGGACTCAGCCCATGGATCAGTTTCGGTAGAGGTCTGCTCCCACTTCACCCCTATCCCCAACTTACTTTTATACTATTTTCTTTATGTTTGGAAGGAGTTTGAGTGGCTGTAGTCATAAATACCTTTTATTTCTGATTGGTGTGGCTGATGGGAGGGTGGTTGTGGCTTGGCAATTGAGGGAGGGGTTTGACATGGGTGTTGGCTGCAGCAGCAGAACATCTTGATTCTCCCTTGTCAGACAGGAACTGTACGGTCTTGATGCCACAGCGTTCTCCCATCCTGCTGGGATTAGAATGGAACGGGCCATGTGATCTCCCACTCATTCCACACTCCATTCTGTGCCTCTGAGCAGAGGTTTATTGTTACACTGGGGGCCATTTGGTCTACCTCAGTCTGTCCAGGGAGCTGCAGCTGCTTTTTAACCTAGAATTCTGAATGCCCTCTAGGTTTAACTCTACCCATCATCTCATGGATGGGGAGGAGAATGGGGAAAAAATCCCCTGTAAAACTCATGGGTTGAGAGAAGAGTTTAGTAACTGTTAATTAACTCCTCACAGTTAATACACAGAGCATGATGTTCTCTGAAACACTCGGATTGTTCAGCTCACCTGTCTGGGCAGTGCTCCCTGATGCTTCTTATGCACCTGCCCACTGGCAAAGCCTGGGAAGCTGGAAAGTCCTTGATTTGGGGTAAGCACTTCTCATCCTGAATCCCAAACACAGCACTGCACCAACTACTGAGAAGAAAACTAATTCTGCCCCATCTGAAACCAGGGCAGTAAATAAAAAGTTTGTCCAGGGAATAAGGCACCCCATCTGGTCAGCCATGGAGGGCACCCTCCCTCATGACGCAAATATATCTTAGCTTCCCAAAATAAAACAATTGATTAAAAAACAAACTCAAAAGAAAACCCAACAGCCTGGCCTGGCTCCTGTCTTCACCCGCTGTCACCTATTTAATCTTCTCTCCCTTTCCATGTTTGTTCAGAAATCCCTCTTTCAGTGCAGCTGGAAAGGTTGTTACCAACAGGCAACCAAGCCTGAATGCTGAAAATGTGAGCTGGTAACATACACCCAAAGAGTAAACACACAGTTTTTTCAACAGAATGTGCTCCTGCTGCCCCATCGGGCTTATGAGACACTGCCCTGGACAGTGTTAGTGATAAACAAGGGCCAGTGGCAGCTCAGGGAGAGAGGCCACACAGTTCAACAGCAGTTTCATGTGCAAGATGCTTTACTCAAGAGTTTTGACTTTTCTGACATCAAGTGGCTGGGTAAAAGGTGCTGTAATTAGTTGCTTTATGTCAAGAAGAGCCACTTGGCTTATCCTGGTTTTGAAGTGGAAAGAACTGAATGGCTGAGCTGGGAAAAAGCAGATACTGAAGCAACATGACCATCCAAAGGGCATAATTTTGGCACTCCAAGTTACAAGTCCACACTCAGGGCCTAAACCAAAGCACATCAAAGTCGTCATAAAACTTCCTTGAACTGATTTTGGAACAGAATGAAAATGCTGCCACATGGGAGCTGCTGGTGGAATGTCAGATTTGTGCGAGACACCAAGCTGGGAGGATTGACTGATTCCTGCTGCCATGCCAAGGTGCCTCATCAGGCTGGGGAAATGAGCTGATGGGGACCTCATGAAGTCCCACAAGGAGACTGTGGCATCTCCAAGCAATGGAGTAGGAACATCCCCAAGGGCTGGATTGTGGCCCAGAGTCCTTTGCTGCATATGTTGGGGTACCAAGTGTCACCCAGCCAGCTCATGCCCAGACTCCAGGATCAGTATTACTGACACCTTTGCCAGGGACACAGACAGTGACACTGAATGCATCACCAGCTGAGCTGCAGGTAACACCACCTGAGTGCTGTGGTTGGTACTCCAGAGGGCAGGGATGCCATCAGAACAACCCCGATAGCCTGAGAGGTGGGCCCACACCAACCTCATGAGGTTCAACAAGGTAACTGGCAAGCTCCTGCACCTGGGTCAAAGAATACCAAAACATTACCAAACATTTTCCAGGTCATGACAACAAGACATGCAATCATGAAGTTTATTCCACTTACCAACCAAAGACACTCCTGAAGGCCTCCAGGAGCACAAATAATACAACTCTTCTCCAAACTATTCCCCTGTGTCTAATACCACAAACATTCCCTACATCCCACTCTGATCTTCCTTGATGAAATTTAGGCTTCTTGCACTATGAACCAAGTGAATGGGATGTTGCACTTGCCATATCCTTCTCAGCAGGAGCAACTCCAGTTCTTTCACCATTTCCTTAGGTGGCTTCATACACTCCCCAGCCTCTCCACCACCCAAGGTGAGGCCAGGGCTGACCCTACACTGAAATGCACAGAATGGTTTGGGTTGGAAGAGACCTTTAGAGGACATTCTAGTCTAGCCCCCAGCAAAGAGCAGGGGCATCTCCAACCAGGCCAGGCTGCTCACAGTCCCATAACAGTAGCAGGAGTTCCATTTCACTCTTCCTGCAGACGCCAGCAACAATTCCTACATCCCCCTGGATTTCCCTTGCTCCCAACATCATTCTGTGCACTCAGCATGTTACCAACCACAGCTTTAATTGCTTTCTGTGTCATAACGAATCCCAGTACAGGTGCACACAACTGCAGCGTCAGACATGCCCTTGCAGCCCAAAATCCAGGTATGCTGTACCCACTAACATGCCAGCTAATTACTCCAATGACAAAAGGAGGCATTCAGAGGTTTTAGAGCCAGGAGTGTTACGAACACACAGTCCTATCTGCAAAGCACCAGGTAGGGTATTTCACCTAGTATATCCAGGTAGAATATGTGACTTCTCTTTCAAGCTGTAGGAAAGATTTATGTCAGGGAAACAGGCCCAACCACAACAGTCTTAGTTTCTCTCCTTTAAGGAGAAAACTTTCATAGCCTCTTCCTTTTTTTCAAGGGCAAACCTCTCTTCCACCCCCCTGAATTAGAGCAGTGACCTGGGCTTGGTGTCATCCAGCTCCTAACTCATGTGCTCTGCAGCAGCCTAAATCAATGCAACATTAATGCATCAAACTGGCCTCAGCAGAGAACTCACCATCCAATGCTATTAAGCAAGATTATCTGCTGATGGAAATGGGCTGCTGGTGCCACTTTTACCAAACCAGCTGATGTAATCATTGAACACAAGTGCCAGACAGGCTTTGACGTGCTTGCACGCGGTTTCTCAAGTTCCTGGGTTCTGTTCTGCAACACACAGTATGACTGAAACACATGAAGAGAGAGAAAACAAGCCTAAGATCCTTGTGGGTCCCTTCCAACTCACAATATTCTGTGAAATGTGTAAACAATGAGGGAGCTGCCCCTGAATTTCTTGAACTGCTGTGTGAACTCAAGAGAATTCCAACAATGAGTAATAAAGGACAGAACCAACTTCCTGAAAGTCACTGTGACAAGCCAGTCCTTGGAAGGGAAGCATCTGTATTTTTACACAGATGGTACTCATTTAACATCTCCTTCATCTGGGCAAAGCACACAATTCCAACTGACAGTGCAAAGCAGAGACTGGTTTTCTGTTGAGCTGACAGACTTTAGACTTATGAGGGTAGAGAACTTTAAAGCAGCAAAGAATGAAAGAAATCAGCATCTCCCAGACTCTGGTTCAAGAGAAAGGGTGTAACAAGATCAGCTGCTTCTTTTTCATTTGGACAGCAGAGAAAGACTCAAGCACAGGGCAGCAGCAATTCACTATCACTCCCAGTATGAGCTCTAGTATAGAGTGTAATTCTGGAAATAGGACCTTTCCTAAGCTCATATACAAATGATGATTCCAATTTCCCTTTTATAAAAGCAAAAAGTTATGGAAAACCGCTACAGATTCATGGGAAATAGGAACTGCCCCCAGCTGGAGATAGGAGTAGCTACAGTCAGTCCTTAACTACAGACTGATAGTTGTCTGATGTGTTCTCAGAGACACCCAGAGTCAAAGGTTTTACACATTTCCACAAGTAAAATATTCCAGTTTCTACACAGGTGTATCCATTTGCATTCTTCTCATTTACTTTTATTTCCCACCAACCACAGAAAGGGAGCACATACACCCCTTCCTTTTTACAACCATCCTTTATGGCTTTTGAAAATGGCCTTCTACAGTCCCTTTCCTCAGGCAGTGCTATTTCTTCAGTCTTTCTTGGCTCTTGTTCTGGAGCTTTGAACATTTTCCTCTTTCACAGCTGCAGACACCTCACCTGCCTTCTTTGCTGCAGGAAAGTCAAGGAACTGGGCCTGTTGTTTAAGGCCACGAGAAGAATTTAGGAATTGCCCTCCTCTGCAGAGCACTTTGACCATGAAGGTACTTAGTAAGTTAAGAAGGTAGCACAGAATCAAGAATCCATTTCAGATGAGGAAATTCAGGAGAACCCATCAGGAAACATGCCTACATCTGTCTGTTCCTATGGGAATGGTAAGGCTTCAGCCTCCAGCTTTAAAACAGCAGCAGTTCCATGATGTTTCCACCACCCCTTGGGACTCAATCTGTATCCAAGCAGGAGATCTCTGGTCAGGGTACTGCACAGTGCATGGCAGGAGACATGCAGAAGAGCACTCTGTGCAGTTGAAGGATCCCTTCTCCTGTATATGGGGATCTGCCTTATTTCAAGTATCTTACTGTGTCCAAGTATCTTTATTAAAAATAAAAGCTCAAGACAGACAGTCAATAAGCCGTGTAAGAAACAGTTCAGTTTCTCTGTGCATTATGTGACAGTAACTGCAATGAAGTGTGTTAAATCCTGCACAAGATGACAAAACAAAGGATGAAACAGCATCTTGAGTTGCAAATTAGACTCTTCTACTTTTAATCAGTGTTAAATACACACTTGTATCTTCTGAAGAGGAAATATTTTAACCTGAAGAAACCTTTCAGGTACAATCAACCATTCAAGACATCCCCCCTTTTCAGGGACATGCATTTTTTTCCCCATTATTCTTTTCATCTACAAATACAAAGTCAAAAATTAGACAGGATTATAATTTTCTGACAGCATCTCTTCTTTCATTCTTAAACATCTGTTACATGTGAAAACCTTACAGGCTTCTTGCATGTTGTTAAACAACGAAGTTCACGACAACAGAGTTATGAACATGAAAACCATGAGAACACTTTGCTTTTTTCACTTTAAGGAAAAAAATACAAAACATTCTACCTGAGAAATCGTCCCTTATATGATGTAAGGTTTACTTGACCGAGTTAGAAGGATTTTACATCTCTCTCCTCTTAATTAGGCAGAGTTAGCAAAGTTCCCCTACCATCTGAAGAGTCAGCCTGACAAGTTGCTGAATGATTCCCTCTGGGCACTCCAGTGGCAGGAGACACTGAAACTGAGGGGACTGGCAGCAAAAAGCAGGCAGCACACTCCAGGACAAGAGGAGGGAAGCCCCAGGGTGCAGGTGGAATGATGCAGCACTAAAACTGTCCCATGGCCATGGCTATGCCACCTCTCCAGAACAGGACACGCTCAGAACATGGCTGGAAACTGGAGATGAACAGAGACAGGTTTGTTGCAGGTCAATATGAGCTCCATCCAGTCCCTTGGCACTGGTTCACCAGCACTCCTGGCTCTGCACCAAGTACTGTAACTGTAACTCACAAGCAGCTCCAGTGCCCTTTTTGTGTCTGCACAGCAGGACTGGAACCTGGACACAAACTCCTTTGAAAGGGAGTATCCCCACCCAAATTACTGAAGAGAGCCCACTTCACTGACCAAAAGCACAACTAGAAGCTGGAGAGAGCTGTCAGGCTTCCACTTCCCATCCAAAGCCTCATGTCCCGCTGACACTTCCCTTCCAGTTATCCTGCTGCAAATGTGATGGAACAGTTGGTATTTGTACACACTTGTGCTGGCCCGAGAGGGAAGAGCTGCAGTTCTCAGAGGCCTCTGCTCTGTGAGCCCAAGCGAAACAGAAAACTAGGAACAAACTTCACATTTGTCTACTTACAAGAAAGCAGGGACAGCTGCAATTTCCTGGAGCCCACTCAAGACTTTTGCAGGGGGAACACAGGAACTGGGATGGCAAAACCAGAGTTTTACTTTTTTATGGGAAAGACATCCAAGCAGCATGAACCTTCACATTCTTAAAAAGAAAAAAAACAGATTGGAAGACATCCAGTGTGGACAGTTTCCTCTGCCATTCATTCAGTATTACACCATTACCTCCTACATGTAAAGCAGCTTGGCCACATGGGTTCTGTGCAGCAGAAACAGTCCACTCCCAAGAGCAACCTGTTGCATATTGTAGGGATGGACCAGGCTCAAATGAAGCTCATTTAAGGTACTTGTAATTCTAGTGTTTAGAACTGGAATATTCACAGGATCTCCTTTGAAAAAAGAGGAACTTATCTGAGATTTTTCCATCTTAACTCTCTCTGAAGCTTGAGAAGTGAACAGTCAGAAGGTTTGGATGACCCCAGCAAAGGCCAAGCCACCTGGCCACTGTTTACACCTAAACAGTCAACTGCCCATGAGGTTACTGCAGCATTTCTTTGTGCAGCTTTTCTTTCAGCTTCCCTTCTCCTCAGCTGCCTTTCATCTCCTCCTGTAACCACCTGGAAAACACACGGTGAAGGTGAAAAAATGCCTGTTAAGCAAAAAGCAGGTAAACATCTCCTTAGGGCACACAGGAGAAGTTCCAAAGGGAGAGGATGCTGATGCCTTTGGGCACCAGGGAGTCACAAAGGGACAGTCCCAAGGGCAGCAGGCACGCTCTGCCAGCAGTCAGGGGTCAGTAGATTTGGATGACATCGTCCCACTCGTCGACGGGCCAGACGCCGTTGTCCTGCACGTTGGATGGGGAGCTCTTCCAGTCCCACGTCTGCACAGGAACCTTCCAGTCTGGGCCATAGTTGGCTTCAACATACTGAAGGGTCTCACAGGGCACATGCACCTTGAGCTCTACAAATTCAGTCCAGCACAGAGTGAACTTGGGAAAGAGATACCTGTGTCAGAACAAAAGAACATGGTCACTGGCAGGAGACTGACACAAACCTCTCAGGAAGTCAGCTCAAGGAGAAGCAGCAGCTGCAGCAAGGAGCCATGTTACATTTATACTGTTTTTAACTTAGTTCGTAACTTCTTATCTATGAAATACTATTAAGTACTGGACAAGGGTGTTATCAACAGTAAGAGGTGAACATTTGCCTCATGTGCTCAGGAAGGCCCATTCCTAATTCTTTTGCTGCTCATTCCCGGATCATTCTGCCACCTACAGGAAACCACTTGGTCCCTGTCTCTGCTTTGCCTCTTGCAAGTGGGATTGAACAGTTCCCTCTTTAGAGGGTGTGGAGGATGAGACGTGCCCACAGCAGGGGAGGTTCACAGGTAAACTGCAGAGTTTAATCAGGATGACACCCTACAGAAGCCCAGTGTCAGAGCTGATGTGTTAAACAAGTAACTGCCAAAGTCTGTGCACTGTTCCTGCAGAGAGAACTCCCACTTCGGAAGCACTGAAGAATTCCAAAGGAAAAAAAAAGTGATCTTAAAATTCCTTTCCACAGGTTAAAATGAAACCATAAGTACTTAGTCCTTTTGAAAAAAGTTAAAATATTAGTGCATTTGCATGAACTAGAACCACCCCCTTCATGTTCTTGTAAGCAGAATTTTATTTCTCAGCTCTGAGCAAACAGTATCAGAAAATAAGACACCTTTGTTTTATGCCTTAAATGGAAGGAAAGAACAAAGTGATCAAACATGTTTTGGATATATATCCATGGACTACTGATTAAACAACAAAGCAAAATAACGCCAGCTACGAAGGGGAAAACAAGGTAAACTTTATTCCTGGACTTGTGACCATCACACAGCTATTTAATAGGAAGCCTTTGCACAGCCACTTCACATGAACACAGGCTCAGGGAGCTGGGGTTGTTCAGCTGGAGAAGAGAAGGTTATGGGCAGACCTTCCAGCAGCCCCACAGCACCCAGAGGGGCTTAGGAGAGAGCCAGAGAGGGACTTGTGACAGGGCCATGCAGGGGGAGTGGCTTTGAACTGAGGGAAACAGGTTTGGGTCAGATCTCAGGATGGAATTCCTGGCTGTGAGGGTGGGCAGGCCCTGGCACAGGTTGCCCAGAGAATCTGAAGCTGCCCCAGCTCTGGGAGGCCGGGCTGGACGGGGCTTGGAGCAACCTGGGCTGGTGGGAGGGGACTCTGCCCATGGCAGGAGGTGGGAATGGGATGATCTTTAAGGTCCCTTCCAAGCCAAACTGTTCTGTGATTCTGTTTAGCTGTTCCTAACCCAGGAAATCATTTGCCAGAATTCAGGGGACAGGTATACAAAAAAAAGAAAAACAGGCTACCAGCAAACCACTGAAATAATGTATCCTCCAGGGAGAGAACTCTGAATAATAATTCTTATAACATCATACAGGTAATTTAACTAAACTAATCTGCAAATTAAAAAGTCACTTGGAAATTTCACCTGAACAATTTTTTAACTATTATTAAAAATCTCATGTTTACACCAACTGACAAAAAATAAAAGTGTGGCTTTCAGTGATGCCTCACACTCCTGGAATCCTTGCTCATCATTTGCTCATTCCAAGTTGCTGGAATAAGGTTCTTACACATAACACACTTCTCACCACTTCTTCTATTTCAGTTTTATCCATCTTTGGACATGGAAGCACTAAAAGGATTATACACTTACACAAAGTCCTCTGGGTTAAAACTCTACAGAATTAACTCATTTTAAGGACTAAAGCATAAAGTACAGATTTGATTCCCAGTCTGAGCTTTTGCAGATACTTATTCTCTGCTGGAGAATGCAAGTGTCCAGTACTCATTCTGTAAACAAACAGAAGGTCTCACCTGCTGAACTCCAGGAAAAGACAAGGAAGATGCACATCCCTGCCTGTGTCTGCAGTGCTGGGTGAGTGTTTGTGCACACAGGAATGCAAACCATACAGACTGGGAGCTTTGGAAACCAGCTAAATGAGAAACCTTCAGTTCTCCAGGCTTTCATATGGCTGGATGTACAGAGTGTGGCTGTGCAAATATTTAGCTCTCTGAAGAAAACATAATTTACATTTCAGTTTTAGAAACATAAACATCTTAGAAGAAAAATTCCACCCTTCCCTGTGAAGATCCAGCACCAACTGATATCTCTCCACACAATCAGCTGGTGAGATTCCTTTAAATTGTGACAGTGGATTTCAGATTCATCAGAACCAAACAATCATTTCTGACTGACCTCCTCAATTTACCTTCCTCCAAAATTCTGACAGTGCCGAAGACAAAGCAAAACTGAGGGTCATCCAGATCAAACATGCCAAATGATCACATCTCACAGGTACAAAGTTGGACCTTTTTTGTTTCCTCTTTCTGAGACTGTATTTGAAATAATACATATCTGGAATTATGTGGCTAAGGATTCTGAACAGCTCTGTTCTGCCAAGGCTCAGGGCCTTTACAACGATAAACAAGCAGCTTTCTTGCTCCTTTTCTCTCTGCATTAAACTAAGATTAAGAAACAGTAGCTCAGAACTAGAGTGTTGGCTTCCTTACAACACTGTGCCTAAGCAAAGTTATATCTAATTTTCATTGAACTAGAAAGCCACATTTGTAACTTTTAAAAAATGACCACCAAAGTACCAGGATCCAAGAAGGGAAAAGAGCTTTGTGAAAGCTGGAGCTCCCAAAGAGCTGTAATATCCAAGGATACAGGAGCTGGAGTACAGCACAGGTTCACATTTCCCTCCTGCTCTTGAGCACTGGACCAGCCACATCCATGGGAATGGGGAAAAAGCAGCTCTCAGGTCCCCAGGGTCTGATGCCACAGTGGAATTCTGAAAAAGCCTCTCAGCTCCACTGTCATGGGAGCAGCTGCTGCAACTGAGATGCAACAGGAGCACAAAGAAATGGAAAGGAGCTTCTTGGTCAGCTCCTCCTCAGAACGCAGCCCACAAGAAAACTGGGATTGATGCTGCATTCTGAGAAAAGTCCTCTGCAACACGGGCCATTTTCTGTGGGGATATTCCAAGAGCTCTTCCTTTAGTCTATTGTAAGCTGCCTTTGGGATCTGCTCATCCAAATACCTTTCACAATCTTTATCATTTCAGAACAAAGATACCCAAGACAAGGACTCAGGCACCACCACAACTGGGTGACAGTATCCACTTCTATTAGATAAATAGAAGCAAATACAGTTCAGGCAAAGTGGGAAAGATCATGAAATCCTCCACAAGCCAACAAGGTTTTCAGTTAGTCTGCAACTGTCTCCTGCTGAATGAAGGTGGGTGATGGAAAGAAACACATTCAATTAACAAACCTATATTCAGGTTGCTGAGTAGATTAGGAAGCTGTTGTACTTCCTTGCTGATTTAACACTGAAGGGGATGAAACAAGAAACACAGGGTGCTATTCCAAGTTCTGTTTTACAGCAGGAACAATCAGGCCTCCAGGAGTCTTGTGCATTGCTGTCACAACTCTACAGTCAATAAAAGTGTTCCAAATCATTACCTCAAAATCCCAAATTCTGGGGTTTACTCTGCAAGGACAGTTGAGGGGGGTTTTGCCATAATGCTTCCTCATCAAGAGAGATGCCTAAGGATTGATTTTTTACTGCAAAATTAGTGTGTGTTTTAGAGACTTCTCTCTCATCCTGGTGTTCATGTAACTCAGAGCTTGTCACAGGTAAGATCTGCCTCACACGGGATATGCCAGCACTGCTTTGGATTTCATAAGCCTGGCACCTCTCCAGGAAAGCACAGCCCTGTTCTCTTTCTACTTTGCACACAAAATGCCAACATTAAACACCAACGTGTTCAGTTTCTTTCCTATTAGTGGTACAAATCCAGTTCTTACTTAAATTTCTTCCCCGACTTGGCCTGAGTTCCTCCATTCCATATGTGGTCATCCTCTTCATAGAAGAAAAAAATATCAAGTTTCACATCACCTTCTCCCTGGAAAGAGAGTTCCAAGCTATCTTCCACCTGCAAGACAAAGGGACACACTGTACATACACATGAAAATACAAGGCAACTTACAGGTCAGAAAGCAAAACCATTTGCATCATACACACAGGGTGACTCGTATCCTGACTGAAGAAAACACACTAATTCTGCAATCTTTTTTTTTAATGCCTTAGAAGCTGCAGAAACTTTTTGCTCCTCAGTGGAACCACCTCCTCTTTCTTCTCTTTAGCCCCAAAAGCTTCAACACCACCTCTTTGCCTTCTGCCACAAGGAAAATAATCTCAGTGAATAAATGTGTGGTTTGTAAGTGTCTTCATCTCAGACACTCCCTCTGTGATAAAACACTCCCAGGCAGTGTTGTGATCTCTCACTTGAACTGTGGCTGAGCCTTCATGTTCCTCTCCTGTTAATTAATCCTTAATTTCCTTCTCTGTACCAGCCTGCAGTTTGCACTCTGAGAAGAGCTCAGTAGAGACCCACATGAGCTGATAATGAACAAGCCCAGAGCCCTCCTCAAGCCCCTTCCCTCTCTGCTGGTTTTCCATACAGGCCTACAGAGAATCTCAGAATTTCTGCCAATCCTCCCAGATGAGATGAGGCCCTCACAGTCTCAAGGACTCAATTCTACCTTATGTTTCCTCAACACCACTGACACAGATGAGACGCCTTTAAAGCTTATTAAACACTACTGAGGTGAAATTCAGACTCCCCAAACAAGGCCAAAGCCATCAAGAAGAGTATTTTCCCACACACAGTCCAAGAAAACACACAAAAACCAACAATTCTGTGATCAGGTAAAACCCAACTGGGTAAATGTCTGATGAGGAGACTTCAGATACTTCTATATAAGTGATCTGCAACAGGA
>JAOXXN010000364.1:49357285-49369709 GCA_026770055.1 Myrmophylax atrothorax
CTTGCCCAGGGAAAGGTCTCCAGAACACACTGTCTACAGTCCACAAGACTGAAAAATTCACAACCAGTAGCTCTGCCACACAGATCAACTCAGGTCGTTTGACATTACAAGAACTAGTACAGGAACAGCTCTGGGTCTGTGTTTTCATAAAAGACTCTCATTCTGGGAGTAATGTACTACTTTAGCCTTTCACTGCCCCAATTCCACACAGGTAGTCACTTAAGTTTTCACCTAAATCCTTCAAGATTGTGATTTACCTCCATCAAAGTCGCAGTATACTCCTATCCTGTCTGGAACAGGGATATCAAGAGTCTTTGCTTTATTATTATGTTTTGCTGAAAATGTGGTTTGCAGCCAGTTGTTGATATGGATGCACCAGCTTGAATTAGTCTTTCCCAGCTGGTCAAATTTCCCTGGGTTTCTGTATGTGACTCCCACGCTGTAGGATTTGCAGTCCTTCTGGGCTCTCACTTCCCAGTAATGCTGTCCACTTTCAACAGCAGTGTCTCCTACCAAAAGAAACACATTTAGTTGCTGTAACTGAGTGTACCTTACAATGCTGCCTTCCCTACAGGACCAAGTGATGCCTCCTCTGTTTTACTTAAAGGTGAAGGGATAAAAAGAAAGGAACTCTAATTTTAAAAAAATTAATTGTACAGTAGAATATATATCTATATGAAACAGAGTGAGCCTATATTTACCTGTATTAAGCTAATACATATTTAACATCCATTTCCATTGAACAGCAGTGAATGTCAGTCACTAAGAGCTTTGTAATAAATAGCTCCAGCGGACTCGAAGATGCTGCAGCACAGAATTCTGATGTTGTACAGGCAAACCCAGCAGGACAGTGTTAATTGCACAGCCTCCAACAGACACAAAATTTCCCTCCAATTCTTGCCTCACCTGCCCTTTCCACAGCATCACCCCCTAGCAGAGCAAACAAGGTCCCCTTACCCAGCACTGTGTAGGATTCCCCAGCAAAGCGATCCCTGCTGCCCCTGGCTGAGGCCCTGGGGCTGTTGGTGGCTCTCTTCGGAGATGCTGCATTGCTTCTGAAAGGAGATGAACCACTCAAGATTTGGACACAGTGACAGAAAGGCACATTTAAGCGTTCCCAAGTCAGTCAGAGACACACACACACAGCTATTGACAAGACACATTAGCTGAGCCACTTAGTAGCAGGTAACAGTTCGCATGCACAAGGACCGACAGGGAAGAGGTGACAGACACAAAAAACCCCTCAAGATGTTGTAAGGAACAAGTTCAAAGGCAGCTGAGAACAGAAAGAGGAGTAGGGGTAGGGAGGAAAGCAGATGTGTGGCACATGGTTTGAATGAAAGGCACTTCACACTGGAAAATACATTAATGAGCAATCAGTTGTATAAAAGAGTAATTTTAACCTAATGAGGCTTTCACACTTTTTTTTTAATCTGGTTAGGCCCTCAAAAATAATTCCCAGCAATTTAACCACTTAACCAAGGGAAGGCTACCTGCAGTATTCCCCAGGAGCCAGAGAATCACATCTGAGTACTATTTTAAAGGGAGTCAGTAGCAAAGAATTTTAACTTCTCAGAAATAGCTATGCAGTTTAATGTCATTGATGAAAATCGCTGAAATAGGTACATAATCAGTCTTTGAAATACACTTGAGAAGTAATTTTCATTTCTTATTCTCTGCAGTCTAGCAAACATTAGCCTTAGAAGAGTTACCACACACCAAATAGTTTTCTATTCAACTTCTCCTTCAGCTACAATTTGGTAAAGCTGTTTTCTACTCTAATGTCCACTAATGCAGTGGAGTTCAGCTTGGTTCCTTTCCACTTCATTCAACACTAAGTTTTCTGGATTTATTCTCAAATACCACTTCAGAAAGTGCTAGAAAATGTCCCTTTTCCCTGATACCATCATTAAAATAAGGTCACATGGGAATCAAAACATGAGTGATCCTAAGGTGCCATACATAAGAATGCTAAAATCTCGTTCATGACTGACTTTTATTCCAGTTACAGAATTCTACAAGAAGTCACTGATGAAGATTGTTCATCACCATTTAGCACATAAATTTGACAACAGTGATCAGAAGACAGCTCTGCTTCCAAACTGCACACAAAAGAATTACACGAAGGGGGTAAGTGTATATTGTGCAGGGGCACCACATCAAGTGCCTTTCAATTTTGTAGACATGGAGGATGCTGCAGTTTACTTACCAAATAAAAAGTTAACAAGTGATAGCATGAAAAAAAACAAAAAGCAAAGCCAAGAATTAAAGCATCATTTCAGGGGGAACCATCGCTCTTTGCAGATTGCATCCTGCTTCATGTGCATCAGACATCATCCACTCACATGTCCAACAAATGCTGCTGAAAATTTTCTATTAGATCCAGTATAAATGAGTTATGCAGAAAGCAATGTGGCCATTTAGAGAATCACCATAAGAAAAAAATGCAGGTGCTTTGCTAGTAATTTCTCAAGGTTAGGAAAGCATTAAAAGGTTCTCAACATCACTTCTGTTGCACAAGTCTGTAAATGGCCATTGCATGTGCTTTGTCCTCTCAAAATCTAATAGCCTTTAAGAGTTAAGAAAATTAAATTATTTGACATAAAAGCTTCAAAAAACAGTTTTTCAGGCTTTTTTTTTTTTCTCGCAGTGCTTAAGTTTCACTTCCAACAGGAAAAGGCAGGAAATTTTACAGCAGAAAGTCAGTTTGGTGCCCTTTTTCCAGTACAGCACAGTCTTCATCACCCAGTCAACTGACACATTTCTTCCACTATTCAGTGGCCTGATACTCTCTGTCTCATGGTTAGGATTGCTGCCTACAGGACTGCAGTTAGTCCCTGTCTCCTCTTTCATTTCAGCACATAAGGCATATTCCAAGCAATATGTATTCTCTTCTGGAGAAGAAAGGTCAAGGGAGGGACATCTGAAATCATCCAGAGCCTTTTTTCTAGTCTAATAAGTCACAGGTAATTAAGCACTTTGTCGTCATTGTGTTTTTCCAATCCCTACAAACTGCACATTTTTTGTTTAAAGAAATTATATTACAATTTTTCCCCCCATCTACTACAGAGCCAGCTCCAAATTTCCCCTACAGATGGTCTTAACAGGCAACAAAAGCCTCCTACAAGAATAAAGCTCATCTAAATCTCCTTCTAGAAAAGGGTGGTCTGAGATTTAAAGTTCAACATGGGACCTTCTACCAAAGCAACAGCAAGAACTAGGGAAGCTCTTTACTCACAACTAGAGAGAGGCCAAGGTGTAAGATTCCCAGACTTGGGCAAGTAGGAACATCTCCAAGACATTTTTAGAACTTAGTTTAGCAGAAGTTGATGGATTTGTGTAGTGGAACTATTGACAATGCACAACTTCAAGAGCTTGTTTTGCCTACACAAACTTTTCTCTACTGCTGATCTCAAACCAAAGATAGACCCACCTGACAGATCAATACAAGGGAGTAAAACCTGCAAGAAATTGGGATCCTGGGCATGTCTTTGGTCCCTGCTACTTTTAAACCAGCAAAAAAGAGCAAGAAAGCAAACATGGGAGAAGTAATTTCTCAAAAAGGAGAACTATTAGAAAACTAATGAAAAGAGTTTACACTTAAAACCACAGCTGCACAAGGAATAGGAGAAAATTTTACCTAAAATCTTTCACATCTCAAAAAAGATGCTCTCTCATTTGAACAACTGGTTCTGCAATTAGAATTGCCATGAAGCCTTTTACATATCAGGTTAAATTTCATCCTTTTTCAGGATGTAAAAGCACTTACTTCTTACCCTCTGCTGTCCAGTAACAGCTACAGCACAAGTTCAGATGCAAAGACGTTTTCAGATTCAAAAATATGAACCAAAATAAATATTTTAAAGTTCTCAGAAAGGAGATCTTTACCATATTTTTAGCAATGTAATGAGACATCCTGTGCCAGAAGGTTAAGTAAGCATCAATATGTCTGTAAGTAACAGTGATCTTTGTATCAACATTAAAATACAAAATGCTCTTCTAACCATTGCAAATCAGGTTTCCTACACACAAAGATGCATCCTTCCAGAAAGACTCTCTTCCAGTCACTGCAAAATGTTTAATAAAAATCTCTATGAATCCAAATGAAACTTCAAAATAATTTCTAAAAGTGCACTGTAACTGATAAAGGCTATTAGATTTGTTTCTCATGACATCAAGCAAAGGAAAGTAGCAGAAATTCCCAACAAAACTAGGTGCTAGATCCTAGGAATAAGAGGGATATTATCACCTTCTATTGCTCTTCAGCAGAGGGTTCTGGCCACTGTCGACAGAAATAAATAGGCATTAAGGAACTGTTCTATTACTACAGTGAACTATCCCCATTTTTAAAGGCCAATTAAGGGACTGGGGCACAGAGAGAAAACTGGGTTTGCTCAGCCTGAGGAAGAAAAGAGCAAATTGCTGTCATTAACGATATAACAGGAACAGAGAAGATCAAGCCAGGCCTTCCTCAGAGGGGTGCAAACTGAGAGGCACCTGGTACTCATTGCACTCCTGGAAATTCCAGTCAGGGATCAGGATATTCCTTCCCTCCCATGAACATGGCCTGGAATGGAGGGCCAGCAAGTTACCACCTTCTTCATCCACACCTCCTTCATCCTTGGATATATTCAAGGCTCAGCCAGAGCAGACTGACCTAATAATGTTCTTCCAACAGTATTTATTCAGTGATCCAGAAGAGCACACAACTAACAACCTACCAAGAACTCTGCTGAAGTTACTTAACAACTTTTTTAAGTGAAAACAGTATGTTCAGGGCTGCCACTTCCACAGGAGTTATGTTTCATTCTCCAGTATCTTTTCCCATCTGTTTTGATTCCTGGTACCTTTCCCTCACCAATGAGGGTTTGAGATAACATCAGACACTTCAGGGTGGACATGATCTGGAGGAATCTGAAATCCACAAACTTTTCATCCTATTTTCTCTCCTGCTGTCCAGCTGAGGAGGAGAAGCAACAGAGCAGGTGGGTGGGCACCTGGTAGCTGGCCAAGGTCAATCCACCACGCCTACAAGTTATTTTAGAACCTAGAATGATACACTAACAAGTGTATTTTTAAAATAAATAAATATTATTGAACTACTATGACAATTCTAGCCTCCACATCTGTGTGACAGGAGAAGGAAAATAAAAAAATTAACATTTCTTCTGGTGACTGATTTCTGAATGAAAATTTCTCTCATGTCCCACTCTCCTCAAGTGCTTTAATTCCACCCTGCCCTCTAATTGCCCATTGAAGTATCCCAGACATTTGCAAAAGAGAGTTCTCACCTGTTCTTGTTTTCCTTCCCTTTTATTTTCTCTTGGCCTTTGCCTCCAGTAGGATCCCATTCAACATAGGTGTCTTCAACTTTCAAGTTCAGGTGAGATGAAGTACTGTCCAAACTGAACACAAATGCTGGTCCAGACAAAACAGAAAACAGTGAAATGGTATAATGCTCTCTTCCAACTGTGGCTATTCACAGAAAATGACAGAAGCAGTAGCAAAACTGGAGCAGAGCTCAGTTAGATGTAATAGAAAAATCAGCTTTTCAGTCTGACACTTGTAATCAAGGCAAGGAGCCCTTTGAAGCCCATCAACCTACTTTCAGTACCTGGGCTACAAAGGAAGTATTCTCATCTTTGAAATGCTTCGGTCAGCAAATAAATTCAGCTGGTGCTTGCTGCTGCTTACAGCCCACTCTCTAGATTCTTACTACCATGAATTACTTGGACAGGCAGGCTTATTTACCACACTCTGCAGCACTGATTCTCCAACAGGGTGTTTATGATTCATATGGATTTCAAACCTGGGGAATACTCAACACATCCAGGCAGACAGTGAAGTCAGCTCCAGACAAAAGAACAGCAGAGGATTCATGGAGCAGGAAGAGACTCAGTATTTGTTACAGCCAAGCCCTTTAGGCAAGAAAACAAACCTCATACAACAGGCTAAATTCCCTAAAGATATTTACAGACTGTTCTGTAAGTGTCCTAATACTATGGCATATTACAGTCTGATTCTGAAAGAAAGTATACTTGGGATTTTTAAGAGTTTAGAGTTCAACAGTACACAGTGTAAAGGTCAGGTAACCACATGGATGAGGCAACTCATTTTCTGTGGGTGGATTAATAAATAAAGTGAATTACATGTTCACCCAGAAACAATGAAAATAATATGGGAATGTGGTAACTGCCCAAACAAGCAAAATCAGAATTATTTTTCTGGTACTGGAGTGAGGAATGTAAGTGACTATTAAATACATACTATGTCTGACAATGATTGTTGCTTAAGAATATTAAAATAATTTTAGGAGAGTTACCAGAATGGCCATCGGCTCATGTGGCATAGAGCTTTGTTATTTGTTCTTCCATATGCAAAAGAATTTAAATACAATTTTTTATAGTTGATACCATTCATTTTGGCCTTTACACCACAGACCTGGCTACAACTCAAGCTTCAGGATCACTGTCTCCACTTTCATAGTTAGGACTTGTGTTCTGTCACAAAACATCAGTTCCAAGAATTTTTTCTGCTAGTTTATTTAGGAAGCCATCCTTAGCAGTCCTGAGATCAACACATTTCTGACACAATGACTACAAACATTTAGCAATTTGAAGTTGCTTATTTCTTTAATATTGACAGTGATTAGAATCTACAGCTAAAAAAATAATTTAAAAAACCCCAAACCAAAAACCTTTCCAGCACCTTCTAGTTGCAGGAAGCTGCATCTGTCACTAATTACCAGATAACTACACCACCTGTTTAGATGCCCCAAGAGTCATTCAGACACAACATCCATCTTTCTCTTGCTGTGTGCTGGCATGATGTAGCAGCACATGGTCATGTCAATCCACAATCCAAAGCAACCCATGCCAAGCTCTGCTGGAGAAAGGCATAATCCCATTTTTCAGGGTTTGAATGCTGTAAGGACAGCTTTGTGCCAACAAGCTTCTTAATCCTCCACAGAAATGATTGTTTTCCTTTCCACTCAGGATGTGTTTCAGCAGTGCTTGTGCAGAAGCAGATTCAACATGCAGGTTCATAATGAAGGTAGGAGAGTTTAAGTACAGGGTTTTCCCTACAGATAAGGTTAACCTTTCAAATTTTACCTTTGGTTTCCAGAGTCACAGGATCAGAGTATTCCCCTGCCACAGCTTTGTTGCAAGCTTGTACTCTAAGGTTCACAAATTTTGTATCAAACTTCAGACCTAAAAAGTGAACGTTTAGAAACTTGAAATTATATTGATTACTGACAATTTTTACAGGATTAAGGCTTATTACATGCAGCCGACTTGCATTTACCCCAATCTGCAAAAAACCCACACTTAAATATCAGCTTGAACTTTAATTAACACATGATTTTTTACAGAGCCTCAAAGTCAAAATAATGGATGGAGCTATTACTGTACAAAGATAATGGAAATTTCAATACACGTAGAAAAAGGGGCATTTTACGAAACTTCCAAGCATAAAGAGTTATATTGATATTCTTGGGTTGGAAGTTTAAAACACCTTTACCTGATAACGTGTATTGAGTAGCTTTAATGTAGTCGATCAGTTCCCAATGCTGTTCCCCTTTTAGTCGAGGGAGCCCATCAAAGTTGGTTTTCCTGTACTCCAGGACAAAATGATCAATTCTGCTGTCTTCTTCAGGCATCCTCCACGACACTGTTATGCAGTTATCAGCAACCAGACATGCCGCTACATCTATCTCTGGAGCTTTAGGGACTGCGGAAGCACAAACACACAGATCAGGTGAAAGAGGAGAATGGACTGAAAGTTACTTTATTTTCCTTGGATTTACAGCATTCAGAAGTTATCCCTGGCCTAGTAACACTCCTTTCTTCTAGAGGATCTTTTTCATTAGCAAAGCATGATCAAGGATGAGGCTCATTACCCACTTTTTCTGCCTAACATGCTTTTTACAAAATGAGAAGTACACATTAGCTCCAGAGGGAGTATTTGCATCAAGTCTTCCAGATCTTTGCTTTATTTTTAAGTTGGGCTGATTCCCTTACGGAAGCAGCAAGGAGTTGCTATAGGAGAGTGGGCTTACAGCTATGAACTTACATTTAGAACAAACACCACACAGGGAGAACATTAAGAAACAAACTTCTGTTTCTGAGTCTTTGGAAGGTAAGTACAGCTGCAGCCCCCACACAGCATCACTTATATTTGCTATAAATCATTGCTTATCGCTACAAACAGGGTAGTATTTCCCACTAACCACTCCACAGTTAGAGAGTTTTCTTTCCTTTTCACCCTTTGTCTTGAAAGAAGAAACAATTCCAAAGATCTGCTAAAGACTGAAATTTTGTTTATATACAACACAAGTCTATTTCCATGGAATCAAGGAGTACTTAAGTCTGTGGACAACCTTTTGCAAGAGAAGGCATTTATATCCTATTTGTTCTGTCTAAAGTACATTCAAGGGAGATTTTTACTTGAGGAGTGCCAAAGACATTCTGTTTGCATTTTTTGGAGGAAAAATCTGCCAAAATCTTTTCCTTTGTTTCAGCATTGACAAAAGCCTGAAATAGACATAAAAGTGGCCTGCAAGTCACTGTATCAAGCAGGAACATCAAAAAAGTGTAATACTGATGCAGCTGTGGGACTGACAGACCTGCAGATTTCTCTTTTTTGTCAAAAATCATCTCTTTTCATACCACTGAAGCCCTTAATTGTGCTGTTCTGCAGAGGTCCCAGTGACCAAGCCCTAATTATATGTTTGCCTTTATGCAGTTGTCTGCATAACTATTTCTTGAATAGATTGTTAGCCATGGTTCCCCTTCACAATGACTGATGACAATCAGCTTTACATTATTTAGGGCTGAGTCATTTAGAGATGTAAATTTACCACCTAGATACAAAAAACACCTCCTAGAGCTATAGCAGGTCCACTAGAAGCAGAAAGCCTAATTTGCTTTGTGAACACTCCCTTCACACCTTCTCTTCAAGACCTATTTAGTATTTAAACCCAGAACTACCAAAGATACCCTTTTACCCTCACATCCCTGCAGTTCAAGCCAAGCAGCAATTGCACTGAGACTGGTGTGACAGCTTTACAATGCTTGAGAACAACTAAGCAGCACAGAAGAGACTTAAAGCAAAAAATACTCAAGGCTGCACTGGCTGGTTCTGGCTGGGACAGTTACATTTCTTCACAGAGGCTTGTGCAGGGTTATGCTTTGGCTTTGTGATGAAAACAGTTTTGATAACACAGAGGGTTTAGTTATTTAGAGCTGCATCAAGTTCTCTTCTGCTTCTCACACCGCCCTGTCAGTGAGGGAGCTGAAGGAACACAGCCAGGAGAGCTGACCCCAACTGACCCAAGGGATATTCCTGACCAAATGATATCACACCCAGCACATAAATTAGGGGGAAGGTGGGAAGGTGGGAGGGATGTTCAGAGGGATGGCATCTTGTCCTCCTGAGTCCCCATGCCTGGGATAAATTCACCAACACAGAGAACTTTTGCTTTACCTATTAAACTGTGTTTATCTCAACCCACAACTTTTCTGCCTTTCACCCTTCTTATTCTCTTCCCCAGCCCACCACAGGGAGAGTGAGCAAGCAGCTGTGTGGTGCTGGGCTGCTTGCTGGGGTTAACTACAACAAAGGCTCAGGTGTTATTGACATGCACTTGACATCAAATTTCAAAGTCATCCAGCAATAATTTCAAATTAGTTCAAGAAAATCCCTTAATAGGAAAAAGCAAAATTAAGATTAGGAAAAGTAATTCAGTGGCTTCAAGTTCAGCCACTTACCCCAATTATTTTTGTCATAAGATACCAGGTAAAGAGTCTAGCAGGTGACCAAGCCTTCAGCACAATTCTGGTAAGCAGTGTTCAAATTACCACACCACCAAACCCATTTTCAACTTCCTGAACTAGGACATTATTATTTCCTGATGTGTGAAGGCCTGGAAATGCTCAGTGCAAATTTGTCTGCAACATTTTGATGTCTGAGTAATTTGAAAAGCTTGGCACTATAGAAGAAAAAGCAAGATTGATACCCAGACAGTCAATTTTCCTGTTTAAAAAAAAAATCAAAGGCCCAAACAATTTTAATTCCTTTGTATTTGACAAGGAAAATGCATGTATAAGAAGGGTCATACCTCTGTGTAGACACAGGCCTTTGTTCACACTTGCTGCTAGACAGGAGCACTGCCATCAGCTTACCTACCCTGCTCCCTTAGCTGTGAAATGCACAGTAATGACTGACATACAGAGTCTAAGGCTAGGAGGGGAATTTCTGCCTGGACACTGGGAGCTGACCCCCAGGAATAACACGGGGCAGTTCCCACACCTGCTGCCACAGCACTGTATCTGCAACATGCCAGGCAGAAATGCAAACTGATGCTGCCAAGGCCTTAACAGATTTGGATTACTGACCTAGAGATGGAACAATCTGCATCCCTGCCAGCAGTATTCCTGTCAATATATTCTTGGTAACAGTCAAGGGCAAGGTGTTCTAAATAGCAAAGCAGTATGAATAAAAAGACATTCAAGATGTATACTGGCCTAATGCACCTAAGGCAAACAGGAATAGATGTATCAATACAAATTCTGTATTATTGTAACACCACTGCATTACTAGACTCTCTCTCTCCTACATTTCAGACCATTTTACTACTCTTTTAAGTGACATATTAGTCTGCATTTCCATCCCTAACAGTACTGCAGAGGAGCAGCACTTTGGAGTGTCACTCAGCATCAAGAGAAACTTCAAGTAAATCCACAAAGTACAGAGAACTGACAACACAGAAAAAACATGGTCTGGAAGACTCATTCTCACTTCTGAAATGCTGTCTTATGTAGAAATTAACACTATAAAACCAGAAAACTCTCTTATCCTCAAGGTATTCAATTTAACATGCAATGAGTAAGAACGAGTTGAGGTGCTCTGACAATGAGGCTGCAGGAGGTGTGGTTTTCTTTTGTCCGGTTGTTTTTAACATAGCAAGTTGCTCATGGAATAACAAATTAAACCCACTGCATACAGTTTTTACCTGGCAAAAACTTCACAGCCTGGAGCATGCGCTTTTCCAGAGCGAAGTCCACCATCAAATGAGCCATACTGTCACTGACTTTGGGTTTCAGGGAGAGGCGGAATGCTGAGGCCACTGTGACACTGACGTCAAGAAAGCAGCATTAGCAAAATGCATTTTACATTGTTTAAGCCATTTTCCAAAACAGCAATCAGATAAATCTATTATCATTAACATCAAACTACTGATCAAAGAGCAGAACATTCCTCTAATGGATAACTTTACCATTTAGCACACTCAAAAATAAAAAGTTTTGCTAATGCAATTGTCTCACAATAACAGTGCAAGCTATGAGTTGTTCCACATTACAAGGCAAATAAATACTAGAGGTAACTAGAAAAGAGGTTAAAACTGTTTACTACTGAAAAAAACTTGGATAAGAGGCAAAACAAAATGCATATCACTTGACATAAAATCAGTAAGTATGAAAAATTGAAAGCATCACAGACCCAGGACCATGTTTTAGACATTTCTAAACAGCAGTGAACAAGCTGACTATGCTGATTGTATATCTATGCCTGATCCTATCAGGAGATGGAAGAAATGTTTAAGCTGCAGATTGGAACATCTAAGACCTGTTTTACAAGATACATCCTTCTGAACCTCAACAGAGGCAAGTTCAGGGTCCTGCACCCAGGGAGGAATAAACCCAGGCACTAACACAGGCTGGGGATTTGTTGCTGGAAAGCAGCTCTGAGAAGAAGGGCCCAAGGGTCCTGGCAGACAACAAGCTGTCCCTGAGCCAGCAGTGAGCCCCAGGGGCCAAGGTCAGTGGTATCTTGGGGTAAATTAGGTAAAGCATTGCCAGCAGGTCAGGGAGGTGATCCTGCCCCTCTGCTCAGCCCTGGTGAGGCACATCTGGAGTCCTGTGGCCAGTTCTGGGCTCCTCAAGGCAGATGTGGAGCTCCTGGAGCGGATCCAGTGGAGACTGTGGGGATGTTTGAAGGGACTGGATTATCTCTGTGACCAGGGAAAGGCTGAGGGAGCTGGGGCTGTTCAGCCTCGAGAAGAGACACTGAGAGGGGACCCCATCCATGTCTGTCAGTGTCTGCAGGGAGAGGGCAGAGGATGGACCAGGCTTTGCTCCAGGAGGCCCAGCAATGGGACAAGAGGAATGGGCAGGAACTGATGCCCAGGAACTTCACCTGGACATGAGAAAGAACTTTTCTTGTGCAGGTGAGGCAGCACTGAACAGGCTGCCCAGGAAGGCTGTGGATTCTTCCTCACTGGAGATACTCAAGGACCATCTGGACACAATCCTGTGCCATGTGCTCTGGGATAACCCTGCTAGAGCAGGCAGTGGGACCAGATGACCACTGTGGGCCCTTTCAACCTGACCCATCCTGTAATTCTGTGAAGCACAGCTCCCAT
>JAOXXN010000364.1:49381207-49420941 GCA_026770055.1 Myrmophylax atrothorax
AGATATTAACATACTAAAATCTACTTTGCTACAGCTACAAGTACTTCTAAAATCTACAAAATGTGAAAATCAAAAATGAAAACCCCCTTCGGCATCAAGCCAATAGTGTGATGACATGCTCTATATATACAAGAGTAGATAAGCTTTAACTAAAAATAAAGCTCAAAAGTCTTCTGTTCAAGCCTTCTGTGCCTGCTGCTGCCTGAACCTCTATTGGCCTGACTGCCATAACTCACAGTAACTTAACTCACTCACCACCTGTACCCCAACACTCCTTAACCAAAACTTAAATCTTATACCTAAAATCCCCAAAGCTGAAAATAATATTTAAGTCAAAGTGTTATTTATACAATTTCTTATCAACCCAGGGCAGTTAAGGGAGTTTTAGGGCCTGGAAAATCATCCAAGTGGCCTGGAAGGATCCCTTAACTGAGCCCTGCATGGGGTGGGCAGCCAAAAGGAGATAACCCCCTTTTTTCTTCTCCTTTCTTGCCCAGCCTGGATGTTCTGAGCAAGGATTTACACCAAGAACACTCTACGAGAACTCAGACGCAGAAAAACCTGTTTTCAGCCCCAAAAGGCTTTGTGGTAGTTTTGGCTTTAGTTTTAGCTTGGCCTCACCTCAGCAGGCCCAGAGAGTCTACATAGATTAGAGGGGACAAGCATCACCTGACTTAAGCAACCAAAGAGATATGTCATTTTGACGTCAAAATCAAGTATAAAAGGTGTAGGAGGTGCCTGGCTCAGTCCCTTCTTGGCTGGGTGCTGAGTGGACCTGCCATCACCCTTGCTGGGGGTGTTGGGCCTTGTCATCACCTCACAGCTGTTTGGTTTGGGAAGCACCCTTTTTTTGTTGGTGGTTTTCTCCTCTCTTGCCGGATATCCTTTGAGGGGAGTTTATTGGAGTGTTTTTGTGAGCTGGGGTGGTGGAGGTCTGTGTTGTTTGGGTGGGCAGCTTGGTGGTTGTTGTTGGTTTGTTTTTTCTCACATTTGTATATATATGTGTTATATCATATTCTGTTTTTAAATTATCTTTTGTATAACATAAGAAGCTTGCTATTTGGGGGGTTGGGGGTTTTTTCCTCCCTCCTCTTCCCTTGGCAGGGAGGTGGATTCTCTCTCTGGGTTGGGCAGTTGGCATTTTCCCAGCTCAATCTAACACAGCTTCCATGACAAAGCTGTTCTTTGTGAAATCCCTTATGCCTGTGGCTGGTTATCTGTGGGGTTTGTCATGGCGCTCTGCATGGGGCCACCATATCAGGATTCCAGTGCTCCTGGTGCTGGCAGCAGGTACAGGATGATGTAGGAAGTGGGAAGCAGGAGCCTGGTATTGGTGCTGGCCCCAGGGAATCCGTGGGGCACAGTCAGCCTTGGCCCCACATTACATGGTGTTGTAAAACTTGAGGGGACAGTCAGTCCTTCCTTAAGGTCTCCATATCTCACCTGTAGGGTCATTGTAAGAACTGGAAGGTAATTGCTCTCAGAAAAATTTAGTATCTTGTGCTTGGAGGTGACTGTTACTAAAGAAAGCAAAATCAAAATCTTGGAGGTTGGTTTTTTGGTGGAGTTTCTATTTTTTTAAAGGCAGTTGGGAATGGCCTTCTCTGTTTACCTGCAGAAAGCTTTTAGTTCTGTACTACTTTGAAAAAAAGAAAAAAAGGCAACTAATGGCCACATGTACTTCAATGCACTTGATTTCTTTGCTTTTCCAACCATGTCCTTGACATGAGGCCCCGGTGTTTATTTCCTGTGGTTCAACCTGCCTCAGTTTCCCCACAGACACACCAAAGGAGCCTGAAACTTTAACAAAGGTGAACTCTTTGGGGAAAATGCATCATCTGGAATTAATCCCAGGATTTTGACTGTGCCTTGCTCGTCTCTCACCTGGAGATCACACCTGCCTAAGAAGTAGAAACGCACTCGTTCCCCAGGGTAATGGTTAACCATTTGTACACTGCACATTCCAACACAAATTCTAACTGGAATTTTCTCAGCAAAGTAATCCTTTTGTTTCCCCAAAACTCTGGGTTTAAATCTTAATCTTTCAGCTGCTTTCTGTGCAGAGTGGGAGCTCACAAATTAGACCTGGTCCTAGTTGACTGAAATACGCCTTCAAAATCCAAAGGCCAGGAGGGAAAAACTGTAGCAGGATCTTGATGAGTTTGTGAAGGCCTTCCTGGAACGTGTTTGGCAGCACATTTTGAATTTTCAATTTTAATATGCCAATGTTTGGAGGCGGTTATTATTATTTCTAGTGTTTCTTTTGCCTTACAGTAGCCTATTGGATACCAGTGATGCCTCAGATAGTTTTTGATTTTTTCTGTTTTTTTTTCATTTTTATAGATTTTAGAAACACTCGTAACTATAGTAAAATGCAGATTTAGCATGTTAATATTTCTGGCAGCTTAAGTTCAATGTTTATGTATTTTAACCCCTATCCCATATCAATGTCTAAAATTCCGGTAGTTATTTAGCCTTCTTTTCAAGGTAGAAGGCTGAAGAATATCAGAAGGCCTGCAGTGCAAGACATAAACATAAGCCAACAATCTTGGGGGTCTAAAGAACACTGGAAAAGATCCAAGGGCCCTATGTGTGCTAAGGAAGACAAAGATGAGGAACAGAGGGTCTCAAATCTCCCCCAGACTCAACTTCAGAGTGGCTGTGCTGGAGGTGGAACGGGGCTGGACCAGGGGGATGTGTAAATGGGGATTGGGTGGACAGTATTATAAAAACCAAGGAAATCAGAGTCCGAGCATGTGTGTTGATATGTATTCCTGTGGGCCCTAGGCCTGACATTAAAGGACTTTCACTTTTTATCCTACCTCACACTAACTTGTCTCGGAGTCCTGCTTTCTGGGGATAAATTAAAAGCTAGAGAACGACACAGTGCATCCTTAAAAACTTTTATTAGTGTGGCACGGCGCAGCCTGCAAGCACAGTCACGAGTCTAAATATCCCCAACTTCAGCCTCCAGGCTGCCTCTGCCTCCAGCGCCAGGTGTTGGTGCCGGTGCGAGCCTTGGCGTGACCTCCCTCCGGCAGCCGATGGAGCCATAACACGTGTCACGATGTGCAGAAGGATGTTCTGCAGGGAGGGAGACAGAGGGGAACCCGCGGAGGTGCCTGTGGTGACAGCCCTGGCTGCAGCAGACCCGTGAGAGGCGCCTGCCCTGCCCGTGCCCGTTCTCTTGCAGGGCCCAGGATGGGACTTTGTTCCCTGCAGCATTAACTTCAGCCCTATTGCTGCATTCCCTGCAGGAGTGCGAGAAACAGGAGGACGAGAAACAGTGCAAAATAGGATTAAAAAAAACCCAAACAAACAAAACAAACCAGAGTCTGCCTGTGGATCCAAACTTTGATCTCTGCCAAGGCTTGTGCCATTTCCTAATTTCTCATTCTGTGCTGGTAGTGGTGTTTCTTTTGCACTAGAATTTGTGTTTGTTCCGTCCAGGAGACTCCCAAAATGATGATAAAACAGTACAGATAAAATTGGGGGAATTGGGGGGAAAAAAAGAATAAATTTCTATTCTAGTGTATTTTGACTACAATTAAGGCAGCATCCCAAATACCTGCTTTATTAGCAGATGTGCTGGATGAAGCAGCTAATCCCCAGTTTCTCAGCCTTTAGACACCCACAGCTGACCTGTGGTTTCCTACCAGGATCTGGCCTGCACAGCCCAGCTGAGGATAACTAAAGCTCACTATATTCCAGAACATTTAATGCATTCACTGCAATGTTAAAAATACTAGTACATATGAATTCTTCAGAGATTTACAGGCACTATGTGGAGATTATGTGCAAATATCTGCAGAATTTTTTTTTTGGCATTGCTCTTCATTGATGGTATATATTTCTTGAAAACAGAAGCATTCTTTCCTTCTGAATGCTGAAGGAAATTACAAAAGTCAGACTATATGACTCTAGTAAATTGAATGGCTAAGGCAAAGAAACAAACCACCTGAGTCTACTACTGGGGACAAAAAGAAAAGATTAAAAAAAGTCCAGCAAGTGTCACTGTACAAAAACCACCCAGAACAACCATGTGCTTTCAGCATCAGCTTTTGTTCTTCAGGAGTAACTATCCACCCACAGAAAGATGTTTTATGCAATGTGCCAGGATCCTGTGGGGAAGAAAACCAAAAGAAAAGTCAGAGTGCTCATCTTCTGTTACCTGGAAATCAAACTCAGAACATATATCTGGGCTTAATAACAGGAACAGGAGTTGTCTTTGTGGTAGCCCAGAGAATAAGAAATCTCACCTGGTAATATTAATGTTTAGCTTGTTTTCTGCTTCTCAGATTTGCTGCTGGAGGACTGTCCCTTTGCCTAAAGAGAGGATGAGACAGTGCGAAACTGAACTAAGCTAAAAATTTGAAATCAGACAGCAATAGACACTCATCAGAACCACAGTTCAGCATATGAACTGCACCTGAAATGCAGGGAATTTAGCAACACTATTTGTAACTTCTGTTGTGTACAAATATTTTCGTTGCACCATTGCTCTCTCAGACATAGGGAGCTGTGTCTGACCTCGTCATCTGATGATCAGGTCACAGCTCAGAACATCCTCCTCAAGTGGGGTTAAGTCTTGATATCCCCCCCAGTTTTACATCCAGAATTTTAAGTCAGTTCTGTTGTTACACAAAAGGCACCTTTGGTGATTTTATAGTGAGAAATCTCATCACTGGACACGTGAAACTTTAGATTTTCAGAGCAGAGGTTAATCATTTGATTCAGGCATCTACCTGCATATCCTGTTAGAGAACAACACGATGGGAGAAGTTTCAACCTTACCTGAATCCTTTTTCTGTACTTCTGGATGGCAAAAGCCAAATGATTCTTTTCATCTTCCCCTCCCAATTTTTTTCCCTTTTTTTTGAATATAAAACCAGCTTCTTGCCTTTTCCCACCAGATTCATTCTGCATACTTATTATTTATGAATGTATGTAGGTCCTCACTCATTTAAAAAAAAAATCATACTAATAATGAGTATGGTTGCAGAACCTTCTAATCACTTTTGGAATGCTGTTGCTCAGAACTGTCACGGAAAGAGAGAAGTCATGGGGATCCCACCTGAGGCAGCTATAGGCATGTGAAGGGGGACTCTTAGCTCAGCAAATCTGGGAAGGAGAAGCCTGTAGAGTATGAACTGCAAAAGACCACACTCTCTGAAGGATATGTATTTTTTTGCTCCCGTTTATTGCCAATTTCCCTTGAAACAGACAAGAGCCTATGTGCATGTTTACAAAAATGAATCAAGTTTTACCTACTGATGTAAAATTCTCCCCCAGAGTAACAGCCATGTGATAGGAATCTAAACTCCAGCTGCCCATCTTGCATGTTTACAGTGCCATAATACATGTGTTTATACCGTTTTAGGGTCTCTGGGTTTTCCTTTGTCCTTTGAGGTTGGTTTAGTTGTCGTGGTTTCCTTTCCACTTTTGTCCTACACTCCAAAGAAAAAAAATAGTTACAGTTATAAGGCAAATAGAGCATAAAAGCACAGCTAATCATAACCAACACCTAAAAATGGACAAACTCCTCATTCTTGGTGACTGGGTGCCCAGCAGTGTAAGCTTAAGGAAGCTGCTGCAGAATTTCACTTGGGAACTGGTTACACTTCCACAGCTGTGTCTGACAAAGGGATTTATTTTCTGATTGCTATTACACTGGTTTGTTCAAAGATCTGCTGAATTCAAGCTTTGTTAGTTCTTTCTCCTTGCAGGAAGCAGGATGTCACTGCATCAGGAAATGGGGAGGGACAGTAGAGTACAAAAAACTATTATCAATTAAAAAAAGTGAACCATTCCCTCTGCCTGCAGGTGAAGGACTAGGGAATGGGCTAGAACACATCACAGGGCTCCTCTGCCAGGACCTCTCCCCCTATCCAAGCTGGAGGCAACAAATGCCAGGTTTAAGAGCAATCCAAAAGCACCTCTGAACATGGTTCTTCCTACATATGGACCAATCTCAGCCCCTTCTTCATGCTCTTTTCCCCCACAACCATTCTTTCTCAAACACCATCTTCACATGTTGGTGACCTCCAGATTCATGAAGCTTCCACCGCTAGTTGCCTTGCATGTGCAGGACTTTGCTGGGAAAAGTCTGAAAGCTGTTTGTTAGCTGTGTTTAAGAGGATTATATGTCAAATAAATGCATAATTTCTCATTGCAAGATCTCTCCAGGCTATTCCTTCTGCATTTTACCTTGACAGATCTACTGTTTTCCCTAACTGAAACTCTTCCCTGCTCCCAGCATTTCTCTCTGCAAAATCCTCCTGAGCTCTTACTCAGCTTCAGCCTACAACCATTGCCAGGCAGTGCATGCCATCATTGATGAAGGTTTCTCTGTCTTTCTATAGTTTGTGAACACTCTAATCTGGACAAAAATTGTTACCACATTTCTGTGCTCAACTTACCTGTCCAAGCCTGTCTTATCTCTCTAAAAGACTCTAAACAACACAAACCTTCCTTCTAACACATACTTAGTGCACAGCACAATGCACCAAATTTCCACTGCAGTGGTTAGACAATCCCCACATGTGGACAGGGCTCCTGTAAACCTAAACTGAGCTACTGCAAAGAAAAGTGAGGCCTGAAAAACTGCTTATTTTGCAAGTTATTAGCAGAAAATGTCCTACCTTTGAGTGCTGAGGTGTAGCAGGAGCCTTTGCACAAGTATCAAAGTCACCTGATAAGGCATCGATAGCTGCACTGTCATCTCTTGGCTTCTGCAACAGTTTTAATTCTGAAGTCACACAACATGCAATACTTCCTACAGTCAAATTCATGGTTCAGGAATTTATGTCTGCTTGAATTATCCCTTTCTTAAAGAAGAACACACCTAAACTCTACACATATGTTACGGTGCTGTCTATTTGAGGTTTCCAAGAGACACCATTTCTTTGAGTACTGGACCTGAATATTCACAGTGCAGTTGTACAGAAAAACTGCATTTACTGTGAAGAGTTACTGCTCACAAAAGTTTTACTGCCCACACTGTTACTATTACCTACTGCATTCATGAGCATTTGAGTATTTACAATGAATCACTTCTTAAGCCTACAGTGACACTATGGTGGAAAAAAATCAGAGCCCACAGCATGAAACAAACACAGAATACATATCATGAATAGATAAAAAAGTGTAAAAACATCCTCAATATAAAACATTATCAATATTACCTTTTGTCCTTTCTGTTTCATGTCATCCTTTGCTGTTGGCTTTGCTGGTTTACTCTTGGGGAGAAGAGAGAGCACATCCTCAGTTTTTACTGGTCAGGTTAGTTTTAAGACACAAGTATTTACACACAGCATTGGGTATTCACAGATTATCAAGAGAGCTGCACCACTCTCAACAGATCTCTGTATTTCTCCTGCCACATATTCACAGCCAGTTCACCCCGTGCTTTCATGGCCTGTCACTTGGCAATGATTGTTACTGGGTAGTTCAAAGTGATTTATTTGTTCAGACTGACCAATTAAAAAAAAAAACAAAACAAGAACAAATCCTTTTTTTTTTTTTTACTCACATGCATGCAAAAGAGTTATTCTAGAGCTATTCTAACTACAGGGTATTTCCATGTTTAACCCTAATACATAAATACAGTACAGACACTCACTTATTCATCTTGTAATTCCAAAGAGGACAAACTGACTCATACTCTCCAATTTCCTGTGTTGCAAATAAAAGCTAATAAAGCTTTTCCTTACCTGATCATCTGACTCCAGAAGTTTTAGATACTCAGGTGGGATAGTATCATCTCTTTCTCCAAGTTTGTCTCTGTGTTCAGATTTAGCTTTTTCCTGAAAGCATTTATTTTTTTATTAACAACTTTAATACTCATGTCAGAAATAATAGCAAAGAAAAAGTCAGAAGGCTTCTTAAACTTAGGGCAGATGCCCTTTTGGACCTAAAAATTTTAAAACTGGGGAAAAAAGCATATATTGATTTCACTATGAAGTGAAGGTGGTTTTATTTTCCCCCAGTAAAGCTCTTTCCTTTGGTTACTGCACATCACAATGTACTACTACTATTATGTAGAAATTGATTTTCTTATTAACAGACGAGTCTTTGTAGAATTTTATGAAAAAAAGACTGAATGAAGACAAAACAAGCAGAAACAAACAAGTTTAAAAATGTGACTGACTAAGTAAACACATCTGCTTGATAAACTTGTTTTTTATGGTTATAAAAGTCAAAGTCTGATGAAACATCTGGCCAGAAAATTAATTTTAGAAACCAAGGGCCAAGAAGACACATGAAAAATAATAATGACAATAAAAGGCACTGAACTCAAATAGTTTCAAATTTCCTGAGACACTTCAACACTTCCAGGTGACTGAAGGGTGTTTGATACGCCTACATGAGGGACAACATGAGTATCAAGTTTTTTCTAGTAACCTTACTCTTACTTCTAAAATCCCTTGCCATATACTCCCCCCTCCCAAACAGGTCAAGTTCCAGAATGTCTTTGGTACCTTTACTTTATCCACAATTGGTTTGTTTTCATCAGGGTCAGGTTCCCTCTCTCCCAGGGAATCAGACAGGAGATCCAAGGCTTCATCCATCTCTTTTCCTCCCTAACAAAGCATTAACACATTCGTGAGTGCAAACCTGCTGCAAAGTAATTTAATTCATCAAGCTAATGTAAGCACTGACTAATGAACCGTCAACTTCAATGAAGGAAGAGCTCTCCTTTGTAGCTGCAATGTAGTGCAACAGCTGGGGAGAAACCCACAGAAAACTCAGACCTACAGAAAACATAATTACGAAAAGGACTTATGGGTTTTATTTTAATGGCTTTCTTTTGTTATACATAAGCCTAACTGCTGCAATGAGAACAGATCTATAAAGGTATGGTTGTTTGGCAATTGCAATTTGTTTTGCAAACATCAGTTCTATTCAAAAATTGGTAAAGAAAAAAGGCCATAAACCCAACTAAAACGCAGTTGGGTGGAGCTTTACTAGGCTGGAAACATTAGTGGAACACTCCTCTTCACGGATCAAAATGGAAGACCAATGAGCAACACTACAATAAATGCCAGGCAGGGATTTATCACAGCAAGTCATGGCACTGCCTGTTCCTACAGTAACCCTGGACTGCTCCTTTTACAGCCTTCACTGATGACTTGGCCACTGTGTTAATGACTGTGCTGGGACTGTTTTAAATGTTCGCATTACCTAAGTGGGAAAGTGGAAAGGAAAGGAGAGGAAAAAGGGAAGGTGGAAGACTGAGGACAGACAGACAGGGGAAAGACAGACAGGGGAAAGGAAAAGGGGAAAGGAAATGAAGAAAAGGGAAAAGGAAAAAGAGAAAGGAAAAGGGGAAAGGGGAAAAGAGGAAAGGAAAATGGGAAATGGGGAAAGGAAAAAGGGAAAGGAAAAGGGGAAGGAAAAGGGGAAAGGAAATGGAGAAAAGGGAAAAGGAAAAAGAGAAAAAAAGGGGAAAGGGGAAAGGAAAAGGGGAAAGGAAAAGGGGAAAGGAAAAGGGGAAAGGAAACAACACACAACCCCCAGCACCCTCAGCAGCGTTGGAGCACTTGGCACAGGATGGGAGGTCCCAAAGGAGCCTGAAGTGCCGCAGCAGTGGAACTCGGGTGGACTGGACAGGCCAATCCCCACAGTCTGTTCATCATGGAGTGCCCAGAAAATCACACTTTTATTGTTTTCCCTCCTGCCCAGGGAAAATTCTCCTTCTTGCAATACCCAGTTATCAGCAAGGAATTACTGAACTTTGCACCAGTCCATACTGGTGGGACTGGCTGGGTCATGCCGTGGCTTCATGCAAGGGAAGGACCTACAGAAGGGGTTCCTTACCGAGGCAGCAGACACAGGAGCTGCTGAGTGCACCGAAGAAACTGTAGCAGCAGTGATAACATCCGAGGAACCTGTGGGCTTCCCACCCTCCTTTGTCTTCTGGAACAAGACGCAGAAGGATCATGAACACAGGGGGACAGCATGCATCAGACTACACACATCCAAAACACGATGCCCACACAGTCTATTTCTAGGAGTTTATTTTTCTCAGAAGCTTTACTTATTTCAGACTGAAACCCCCTCCACTCTGCAACTCTTCTGCATCTCACTTTGTTCATGTTCTATCCTCCACCTCAACTACTGGGTTAAATTTCAGCTTAGGTGAAGTCAGGGACAGGTTTAACATGACTGCAGAAGAACTAAGACTTCACCAAACCCATCTATATTCCCAAGTTACACTTCTAAAATTCTCAGTTGCAAAGCATTAGTTATGCAAGCAACTGATAAAAAGATAGGATGACTTTTTGACTATTTTTTTCCCTGCTTTTCTATTAGTTTGTTGCAAAAAGTATTTTAGATTTTTTAGTTATTGCATTTTATTTAAGAAACTTTACATAAACTTTGAAGGAAACTTTTAAAAAATACCAAGATTACTCAAATAACTTGAAAGTAAGACCCATTTTCAGAAATCAAATATACTCACCTTTTGTACAGTTGATGTAGGTAATGAGGCAGGTGGTGATGGAGAACAGGAAAATCCTTCTGTCAAACCCTCTAAAAGATCATTTTCACTCATAGGCTGTCATTGAAAAGAAAAAAACAGAAGAGGCTTTTAAATCTCTTCATCTCTTAAAAAGGGAGCAGGTAGCACAGTCCACTTTTAAACTGAATACTGAGTAACCTTAGCAACATTTCATAATTCATGAATGAAACAGTTATCTGAATATTCACTTTTTTACCTGTGACTTTTCTTCTGGTTTTGGTAAGAGTGGTTTTCCATCTTTACCCTACAAAGAAAAACCCCTTGCATTAAAACAAGCAGCCTGTAAATGACTGGGCAATTCAAGTATTCACTGAGCAACAGACAGTATTACACAGGAAAGTGCCCTAACCAGTAACCTCCAGCACCTACTGCTGTTGCTCAAGGTGCCACTTAAAAACCCAGGTCCTGCAGCTTAAGAACCACCTGAGTGCTGAGAAGGGATTCAGTGTGAGGGACTCTGAGGTTCCCTATTTTGTGTTTGGATTTCTGTGGAAATAGAACAATTGATAAGTGACATCACAGCTGTGGCACATGTTGTGCAAGTCTTGGCTAGACCTAAGTAATCCATTTATGTCAGATGTGTGTGGTGATGCTTGCAAAAATACCACCTTGAAGAACTGGGGGGTTCTTTAACAGCTTTAACCAATCACAATTTATTAAATTCTAAAATACAAAAAGCTAATGAAAGACTGAAGCAGACTAATCTCAAACATAATTATTCATCTACATCTAAACCACCTTTGTGCCCATGGAGGCAAATAATGACACATGTCAGATATTTGTGAACTTAACACTGGAATTTCTACATACTAGAAACATAATTTCAAAATGAAATGTAGTCTCAGCTTCAGCCACATATTCTGAGGAGTGAAAGGAAAGTAAGACTAAGACAGCACATTATATGAATTACTTTAGCTTCTGTTAATCTGTACTCTGGAGGAATCGTTTCTTCATCTTCACCCAGTTTTTTGTGTTGTTCCTTTTTGGTTTTCTCCTGTGAAGGCAAAACAGAAGTCAATGTAAGAAAAACAACTAATGACCTCCCAGCAGAAATGCACATGAGCAAGCTTTTAGTGTTCAGTCTGCTGATTCAAATTACTCTCATTCAATCCAACTACTAGATACAAATCTCTTGAAAATTGAAAGAAAGCATCTTTTCTTGAGAAAGCCTTCATTTCTCTGCCTGTTTCTCCCTTTGTATATCAGAAGTGGCTCTACCTATTTCAATGAAGGTAACAGAGGTAATAGACCAGCATGGACCAACAACAAACCAGCACTACACCTCTTGAGTCTCAATTCTTTACTTTTTTTGGAAATTCACTCAAAAGCTCTCTGGGCTACGTGCAAATGAAGGCTGAACACAGGTATCTGTAGCCCAGCTCAAAAATGATGACCCCCTCCACGTTATGCTGGAAAATGACAGCTAAGACAAGGGACTAAAGCCAACTTTGGGAACTTTCACCTGACAGAATTCCAGCCACCAGAAGGACTGTCTTTTCTGTTTTCTGACATCAGTCAGTTCCATCTCACCCAAGCCTGGAATGCACTGGGGGCATTCAGACTGTGACTATGAACAGCATTCCCTTAGCAGAACACATGGATTTCAGTGACTTAGTTATGACTTCCAATTTAAGTAACAAGATCAGTGACAAACCCCCAAGTTTTATGCATCATCCCTCATTTAAAGTACTCATCATAGATTTGGTTCCTTTAGAACAAAAACCATACTGTGTGGTACCTCTAAAGTGTATCTTAACTCTGCTTTGGTGCAGCAGCAAGACATGAAGAAAATGTAGTGCTCAGAAACTGAGGGAACTACTGTACTGAAGTAGTCATAATTATTAAGAAAGTGTACCCACTGTGTAGAAATAGGAGCATTTCCTAAGGAGGATAGAACTGGTTTCAACAGTAATTTTTTTTAAGTGAAAGTATTATGTCTCTGCTGTTTCTAGCCTGAGGAAATACAGTAATTGAAGGCAATTACATCAACAGTGTATTTTTTGAGATCTGATATTTTTTTCTCTACCTTAACTTTGTCCACAGCAGGTTTTCTTTCATCTGGATCAGGCTCCCTCTTTCCTAGGCTGCTGGACAAGGCTTCCAGTGCTTCATCTGCTACGTGACCAACCTGTATGGGTGTTGATACAGCAAAAAACAATTCTCACTCTGGAGTTCAGCTGCGATGAATAAATCTTTGTCTTTTCCTGCAGTGCCTATTTGGTTCACAAACAGATCCCTTTGGGAGCATTAAGAGCTAGAGGGAGCCACAAGAACTGTCAGTTTGTGTTTCTCTATGAAGAAGGTCATTGACCTTCCCCGTTCACTTCAGTTTTTCCAGAAACCACTCAGCCTTTGTGGCTTAGCACCATGAAGGAAGAGTAGTACAATGCTGAAATAAGCATCTTCACAATATGCTCTACCATTCCAGAAATGAATGTTATGAAGTTTTGCTTTAGCTCCAGCTGAAGTAGCTCCACTACTTACTGAAGACAGGGCTGATGGAGCTGAAGACTGCACAGTGCAAGCTGTGGCACGAGGGACCACTTCATCCTCAGTGGTTTTTGCAGACACAGAATCTGAAGGCTTCTGAAACAGGAAAGTTACACTGTGCTTTACTAAATATGCTTAGAAACACAAAATATATCTGTTACATGGCCTTTTTTTCCTAAACACAGTACTAAACAACACAGAAAAGTCTAAATTTAAAGGTAGAAGCTGCTCAGTTAAAAGCTCAGTGCCAATATTGCACGTTCCAACAAAGGCAATAGAGGAGGGGAAACATAAAGAGAAGAAAATATTTTGCTGGAAAGAACAGTAGCACTACCCAGTCTTAGCAGAACTACCATTGTTACCATCTTCAGTGAACTAGAAAGACATACTTTGGATACACTGGGCTTTGAAGGTTTGGATTGTGCTGCAGGCTGTGCAGAGCAGGCAAAGTCTTTTGAAAACTCATCAACAAGATCAGATTCACTCAGAGGCTGCAAAAAAAAGACAGATGGGGTACACGTGACTCACTGCCTTTTTTTTAATTTATTTTTTCAAGAATTGTATTTCAACTACTTGGAATGAAGGAAAATGTTCCCAGCCCACACTGAAATAACCTTTCACACTTATGTGCAACAAAACAGCATGAACTTCCCTCGGTATAAAATGAAGAAAAACACATTTCAGAAGAAGTCGTTTGCTTTGTCATCAAAAGCCAATATAAGGTAGAGAACTGTACATGTAACATCAAATATAATTCAGAGAACCAGATATATAATGTTCAACACTGTCTACAGGGCTACTGAAAAGGAAAATACAACCTCTTCATTAGGAAAAAAAGGCTAATATTTCCTAGGTCGTATTTACTCTTACAGCATTATATTGTTATAATCCGTCAAGTATAAACCACATACAGGTAGTGGAAAGCAGCAGCATCATCCCATTTTTTTTTTTCCCAGCAGAAGTAGAGTTCCCTCAGAGGCACCTCAGTGTCACCTGGAAGATCCCTCAGCTTGTCCACTGACTGCTGTGGCTTTCACTGTGCATGTTTTAGTGAATAAAAATGCAGTTTGACTTTCCTAGTGCGTGTACTTTACAATATACTGATACCATGTGACGTGGTACTATGTAATCTATATACATATACCTGATGCTCCTGGGATCCTCCAAACTACTGTTTACAGCTAAATGTTTAAATCTTTGCTAGCAGTGATGGTAATTCACTTGTTATGTGGAAATAAATGGTTATGGACAGATTCATAATGGAAAAATGGCATTTCTGAAAGATAGTCTCATATTTTCCCTCCCTCATTCCCTTAAGTCTTTATAAAATGTCTTAACATGTAAGGCCACATCTTTTCATAATGTCTGAAATCCTCTTTCACACACTAAAAACAGGCATTTAGGTAAAACCAGTTTTTTTCCTCAAAGTTATGCCATTGCGTGTGCTTAAGGGTGTGCAGAGTGGGGGGCCAGACTGAGCTGAAATCCTAAAGGAAGGACTCTGCGTTCACCAGAAGTCATGTGACTGAAAGTTTCCAGCTATTAGCACAGCTTGTTTGTTTGTTTGTTTGTTTGTTTGTTTGGCTGATTTTGGTTTCACAGATCTAAGTTAGTGGTGATACCACAGGAATGCTGGTGAAGACATCTTGCTCAAAACGACCTTATTTAAACTACAAGCAGAAGAGGTGCTCAGAAAAATACTGCAATGCTCCTGAGAACTTAGAGAACAAATACTCAATTGCATTTGTGTCTCCCACTGAGAGAGGCAGAAGAGCATGGGAACACTGACTTTTCTACCAACTATTTACATTCTTCTGGCATAAGATCTCATGATTCTGAGCTTGTCTTCTGCCTTAGTTTTGTACAAGACTTCAGTCAAACTATGAACTGGCCTCCCTTAAATCACACCACATTCTCTTCTGACACTTTTCTTTTTTGTGTTTGCCATCTCTTTTGTGCTCCCTGTGGAACAGGAAGGCTTGTCTCCTGACAGCAGGGCCATGACATGCTTTTTATCTCATGACATGCCTGGCAGGTGTTCTTTCTGTGCAGCTGTCACACATCACCCACTTAAGACATGTTTGGTCCAAGACCTGACATGCAGATTTTTAGAGACCCAAAAGTCTTTTCAGGTCTACCTTTGCATTCCTACACACCTTAGCCTTGAATAATAGGAATGACTTCACATTTTTGCTAAGGAAGCACAGGGTCATTCTCACTCAGACTGGTCCTGACCTTCACACTTGTTCCAGAAGAACAGAGGTCTCCTGTACTTGTCCAATTTTGGCAGAACTCGTCAACCCACAGTATTTCCAAAGTGAAGCCCTCAGTTTCTTCAGTGCACAGTTCCTTTGCTTTCTTCCTGTGCTTTTTAAATTAATCTTTGCAACTTTAAGTATTTTAATCCCCTCTTGCACTTTCTAGGCCACGATGGATGCTCTTTGCAAAGTCCAAGCTGATCTTTGTGATTAGGCAAACGTCCACAGCAGCTTTTTTTTTCCTTCTTTCCAGTCATGTTCCTTTATATTTGATCACTAATGAGAGGAAGCTGTCAAGAAAACAAAAGATTTTCCTGCTTCACCTCTCTCTGTCCTTCAAGAGCTCCAACAGACCTCTACAGAACATCTTACGCTAACTCCCCATACAGCCTTTATTTGCGTCAGCAGTAATTTCACTAACTCTCTCGTATCTTAGTACTCTCTAAAGCTTTTCCTTACTATGAGCTCTTCATTCACAGCCAGCGCATTTCAATAAAAACAACTTTCACTTGATGCTTCAGATCAGCAGGTTTTGTGAAGGAAATATAACAAGACTTACATAACAGCACAGACAGAAGTGATGACAGAGAGGGAGAAAACAGAGTATTTAGCCACACTCCTACAACACTGTCAATTTGCTAACCTTTGGTTTTTCTTCAGGCTTCGGCAATATTGGTTTTCCATCTTTATCCTGGAAGTAAATTAAGTATTACTGATGTTCTTCTATTATTGTTAAGCACGATACTCAGTAATCACCAGCAAAATAAATTACACACATTAAGATTAAATCAGTGACACAATACCAGGAATTCCCTGAAATGGGGAATCTTTATATGGCCAGTAACTGGATAAAAGATGCAAATGTAATGTCAGCGCGATACAAGAGACCAAAAAGAGTTCACTTGAATTGGTATCAATATGTAGTGGGAATTAATTCCATAGTAAACCAGTAGGAATTCATCCACTAGTAAAACAAGCTTTGAGCAAACCTTTGCACTTGAACAAAGAGGGGGTGAAATCCCAGGTCTGTAGTCAGGCAGTCCTGAAATCTCTAAAAAGGAGTGTAAAGCTGCTCCTTTCAACACCCAGTTTTAACGTTTAGCTCCAGCAAGGCCAATTTTTACAGCAAGCTTACTGCTAACATCAGTTATACCAAAAGTCATCACAGCAACTTCCAAGTCTGAGCTTTATAGAAAACACACCTCAGTTCTGTTGCTGTTCTGCTTTACCTTGAACAAACACCCATCCCTTGAAGTGACAATCCAAAAAAAATGGATGTACTTTTCATACCATTCCCCATTAGTGTTTCAAGGCTGTATTACAGAGTGATACCAAAAAGCACTTCTGTAAAAGGATGGACCTTACAACACTGAGGTTTAGTGTAAGAAACAAGAAACACCACTCTTGGAGAGGGCATGTGCAACCCGGGAAAACCAGATCTTTGCTGAGAATGCCTGAAAAAGCCAGTTATGCCCACAGAGGAAGAGAAGGAAATTGGAGGTACAGAGAACTTACCAACTCTGGTGTTAACCTGTATTCTGGAGGTATCGTATCTTCACGTTCTCCAACCTTTTCTTCTTTTTTCTCTTTAGCTTTTGCCTTACAGAGAAAGAACATCATAAAAAAATCACTTAAAGCAATTAAAATAAAAACTCGAAGTATACTCAACTTCACTATCAAGATTCTTCAGCCTGTGTGCAGAAGACCTAGCATCAGATAAAACTATTCCATGTATCAAGATACTAAAATTCCTCCATTTATTCCCATCAAATATTTGTGGGAAAATCATAATGGTTTAAGCTTCAATGCCATATGTGAATATAGCTGTATTATTTTAAATCCTAAAAAACTTCAGACACTATTCAGAGCTCTATAGCTGTATGGCTGGCACTTCTGGAATTTTTGTGTGTACAAAATTCTCAGGTTTTCTTCTTCACTCTGACTGCACACACCATAATTCTCTATCTTTTCCCACCACTAGTACCAAAACAGCTTTGAATTCTCTGGACCTCCTTCATGAAGCAGTTTATCTGCTTAGTTACCTGAAGGCCCAGACTGACTGAATCTGCAATGCAAGAAATTCTTCTTTTGTCAAAATTGAGCCCAGCAACAGAAGATTTTTTACTATTTCCCTGTCACTTGTTTGCTCTGAGTTGGACATGAAGATGGGAAAAAACCTGCTATTAGTATGGTGATAGGCAGAGTCTGCAAAGCTAAACTAAAAAGTCAAAGTTTACCAGGCAAACACAGGGTTACTGTTAAAAATCTGTTAAAGAAAAGCAAAACTTTTTTTAAAGATTGTGGAAGGCAGCAGTCAAATTAGAAAGAGAATAGGGTTTGATGAAAAAAAAGAGTACATGCACTGAAAGTCCATTAAAAATCAAAGAGCAAATATGTGCAACATGAAAGCTATAAATTACATTGAGTGCTGGGAAAAAAAATACAGAGCAACTGTTTTTACCACAGGGAAAGATGCATGTATAGCCAAATGATATGTTCATCATTTTCCAGGCCATCTGATTTTACCTGCATCCACTCAGGATTTCTTAATTTTTTATTTTCTTAATCTCTGAAGACTCAGACATTCCTTATGCCTTCGATATGAAAGCTCCTTTCTTGTTATTTAACACATTTGCACAGGCTCTAACAAAGAAGACTCAAGATTCCATGGGGGAGACTGAAAGGCAGGGTAAAAAGCAGTAAGATGTTACCTCTGACACCTCTACAATAGGAGTAGGATCTTCTTCAGGTTCAGGTTCAGGTCCTCCAAGAGTATCGAGGAGAGCATCCACTGCATCTTCTTTAATTTCCTGTATTTAAGAAAATATGCAAATCGTTTCACCATTCCCTTAAACTGAGTCAGGTTTAACCTTATGTATTTTTATGCTTTATGTTAAGCCAACAGGCAGCACCAGATTGGTCATTTTGGTTTAGCTTTACCCAATGTCATTAATATCAAATTAAGTGACACAATTAGCACAGTCTAATCAAGATATGGATTCTCTTAAGGAGACAAGGAAAAAACAAACAAAAAAGAAGCAAACACACCCCCCTGCCAAATCCCATAATGTGACAATTTCATGTAACACAGTTGTCATGTGATCCCACACAGCAAACCAAGAAAATGTAAGGTCACACTTACTCTGTACAGAAGAAGAAAGAAAGGTTTGTAAAATGGGGAAATTACATCATATCAAGTTTTAAGCACGTATCACATAGCTAAGAAAATTTTTCTACTTATTTTACTACTCTACTGCCTCTAGTCAGAAGAACCAGTTATTCTGCAAAAGAATCCAGAATAAAAAATTATCTGACCCACTAAGGCCAAATCTTTCTGACACAGTGGAGTCTGAGCAATGGTATTTCCTGCTATTCCTATACTTTCTTTATGATAAAGAGGATTTACAACTGAAAAGTGAGAATGATGAACACCTTTACAGGATCAGGCACACAAAATACAGCCATATGCCTCTAAATTTTAATTACAAGTTCACTAGTAAAACAATGACTATGTATACCTCATTTGATTTCTTTTTCTTCTCCTTAGGAGGAGCTGAGGTCTTGACTGAACTTGCTGCTTGTGCTTGCACGATTTCTCCTTCCTTACTTGGCTTCTGTGAGAGAGATGAAATCACAGGCGTATTTGTAAAAGTAAAAAGAAGTGGAAAATTTTCAGTATCACTTTAAAATGAAACATTAAGTTAATAATGGCAATGTTTCATTGCAATGAAGGCCTGCAATGGCAGGAGAGTTATCAATACCTCTGTCAGACTTGTCTCCTTTTCTTGAGCAGAAGCAGTACTACAGATAAAGTCAGATGACAGGGCCTCTGCAAGCTCATCCTCTGTCATTGGTTTCTGAGCAAAAAATTGCAAACCAAGTTATGGCTATTAGAAGTTCAAACATCAACCCTGTCAAGATCAGTTTACAATCTGAGGGTGGCCCACACTTACTCACACAATGACCTCACTGGCACGTGCTCCTAACACAACAAAAAATATTTTCCCTCACTGTTTGATGTATTTTTTGTATAAGCTTCTTTTTTAACAGGTTATAGACAGCAAAATTATGCTGATTGGCAGACTTCTCTTTTTTAATTTCAGTGTAGAAATGCAAGTAGTCTTTGTCAAAGACATGACAAAGAGACTCCTGCATGCACATTTTACTATTTCTCCCCTTTGATCTTAGTAAACCAAGTATCTCTGTAAGCATTTATTTGCATTGTTTCAGCTTCAGTGCCCACAAAATTTCTACACCTCTATTAAAAACATCCATGCCAAGATCTATTTAGTTTTATCAGTAGCTATGTTATCTGACAACCCACAGCCTTCTCCCACTTCCTGGGAATTTTAGAAAATAGGCAACATTCACATTTTCCTAGGAATCCAGTAATAACTGGATTATTTTCACTTGGGTTACTTTCACCTTCCAGTATAAAAAAATAAGTCTTACATAATTTTTTTCATTTTCTTTGGGTGGGATTCCATCTTGCCCATGCCCTTTGCTCTAAAATGAGAATTAATTTTGTAGTAAATAGAAAGCAAAAACATAAAACATGAAAGAAAACAAGCATGAAGAATGTACTTCTTAACTCACTAACCTTCAACAATTTAACATACTCTGGAGGGAGACTACCTTCCCGTTTGCCCATTTCTTCCAAGTACCTTGAATATATATCATCTTCCTGTGAAAAGAATGCACACATTAATCTGTGTGTACTGCTCTTTATTGAGATAAATTTCTGGAAAGAAAAGGCAGGGGTTGGCTTTGTCAGAGGGCCAAACCTGGACTGTGATTATACAGTACCTTTCAGTGGTCTGGTATAATGCACATGCCTCCTGACCAGCTTCAGCAGTGCTCACCATCAGGCAGAACTCTGCATTTCCATTCCCAGATCCCTCTGCATTAACCTAAGCCATTGCAAGTGTCTCAGGCCATGGGATGCACTGCTGTACCTTGGCTGATTTTTATATATATAAATTCCACCATTTTTATCAGAGTTGAGTACTGTACGGAACCACTGAGCTCCTAATCCTAATCCTTCTCAAGTGACTCTCCCATTCAGACTCAGAAAGGTCTTTCTTCCCCAAATTCTCCATGTTTTACTCTGTCTCAAGCAGAAATTAAATCTCCTAATTTGTTTACACTCTTTTATACCTCCCTCCATCACTGCATTTTGCAAAGCCCATTGCATACTGTGCTTGGGAGTCAGCTCAAGAAGCAGCAAAATTACTTTGTTAACACTTCAGTGTTTTCTACTGCAACAGATCCAAAACTGTGTAATGTCTATACTACTGCAAACAACATTAAAATGTAACTGTGCACACTCTGTTTTGACTCCTAGCAGATCACAGCAACAAGGACTGGATCAGTGTGGTAATGACCAACTACAGACACAATCTGGGGACAAATCTTCCAAGAAGTAAAAATGAGAAGTGTAGAATACCGTAACTACTGGACCAGTGTAAACAGGAGTAGTAGGCACATCTTCCTCAGGTCCACCCAGGGTATCTATTAGGCTATCAAGGGCTGACTCATCCATACCAGGCTACAAAATAAGCAAACCATTATAGAAGTTACCATGCTGTACACAGGAAAAAAATGTAATATCCTGAATTATCTGAATCTGTAGAAGACTCCTGGACACCAAACTAAAAGCTTTCTTCCAGCAGCACATGCACTTCACAAATTTTTCAGAGAGAATGTTCTTAAAACTTGTTCTCCAGTGTAACAAGATAATCTGTATTCATATATCAGCTGATATACGTGCATATATGTGCAAACATAACTGAAGACAAGAGAGTAATTAATTTTATGCTAGTTGTGGTAAAAGTGACTCTAAAGAAGTCTTACTGGTCAAAACACAAATGACACACCACCACTTTTTTACTTACTCTTTCAGATGGCTCTTCACCATCATACATAACTCCTATGTATAAACACTTCAGCATTTACACATTTGTTTTTTTTCTGAAACTGGAGTGTTTCAGAGAGAGAAGCACTCTCTGAGCCATTTTTACAAAGGAAGCATTTGCCTGGACTGTGTTTACCAACCTCAGTACTTGATTTATCAGCTGCAGCAACCACACTTGCACCAGCTGTGCCAGCAGCAGCTGCACCAGCCACTGTGGACACCCCCTCAGACTTAGGCTGGAGAAATAAGAGAAAAATTAAGAGATGGTTTATTGCATGGCCCCATGTTAAAAATGCTAGAGACAAAACAATATAAAAGATGTTCTACTCAGGCATCCACATCTATTATCCTTATCTACACTTGGAATAACAGTGGTTCAGCTGTGGGAAAGAAAGCAAGCTATTTTAAGCACCCTACCTCTTTCTTTTACTTTGCCAGTAAAAGAAATCTGCAGTGCAGAAAAACTACAAGGCTCCTTCCAAGTCTCCCCTGAAAGCTTTCATTTACTCCTGGCAGCTCTCAATACACCATTAAATCCAGCAGGAAATGGTGCTCAAGCAAGTAGGGGTGAAAAATGCTGCAGGGACTCAGGTGCAGGAGCAATGCCACACCAGAAGGGCAGATTTCTGCATTACTGACACTCCCACCTACTGAAAAAAATAGTTCTATTTTTCTGTTGTAATAGAGCTGCAGGAGCCCTTTGTGTCACTCTGGCCTTGTCACCTAGACACGTGCAGACCAAAAGATCTTGTCCCTGACTCTGCTACCATACACTTTTGCTTTGTATTTTTTCTCCATTAGCCTCTTTGAAATTACCCTTGTGACAAAAAGTGTGACATTTCCAGGCTCCAGATTTTAATGCAGTACAAGGATGTTTGTCATACACACCTTCCATCACAAGACAGCTTTTGAGACTTCCTACACTGTGATTTTTGGGGTCTCAGTCTCACCTAACAATCTCAGCTTAAGAATCCACACTGACATTGATTTCTAACATATAAATAATAAAAATTGGTCGTTGCTTATACTATACCTTTGCTGTCTCTGCAGAGGTTGCTTGTGGAGGCTGATCAAGTTGAGTTGTAGTTACTTTTCCTGCATTATTTGGTTTAGAAGCTGTTGTCACAGAAGGTGAGATTTGGCCTTTTGCCTGTGTAGAGATAAACTATTATAATTACATGGAGGACTGGCATTGTATTTCTTTTAAATTATTTTTTTAAAATTATAGACCAAAAAAATACGAGGGGATACTCTCACTAAGAAAAAAAAATGAGAGAGAAAACAATTATACAACTTACATCACTGTTTTGCTTCTCCTCAAGTTTCTTTTGCCTCTCCTCAGCCAGCTGTTTATTTTGAGAGTCTGTTGGCTGTCACAAAATAAAGAATTGAGATAATTTACCCTTTCCACTGTTCAGTGGAACTCGATCTGTGCTAGTTCAAATAAGCACAAGTTAGACTGAAAGATGCTTAACAGAACAAATCTTTGGCTGTTCTGAATTAATAAAGCATCCTAACTGTTCCCTCCCCAAGCACTGCATTTCCTCCCACCAGCTCCCAGCTGTGCACAGCTGTGTTACTGATCACACAACAGCTTCATGAGGCACAGTAACAGCAGAGAGTTTTGCCTCTAAGTTAGTAAAAGACCAAAGTACATCAACTGCAAAGGTGAAAGTTGAGTACTTACCTTGTCTGACTGGGTGTTTTTTTCAGATCCTGCTTTGGTTGTCGGTGCTGACTGAAACACAAACAACACACATTCAGGCAGAGATTAGTCTGCTTGATTATTTCTAAAGGGCTGGCTTATATAAAGCAGAGTATCAGACAGGTTCACACTTGTGAGCACACGCTGTGTAACTAATATACAGGGCTTTCATCTTGCACTTTACAACTTCCTGGCAGGCAGAGGCTGCCAGGCCAGGGATCTCAGAGCACTCAAATGTGTACAAACACCCACCCACACATGTACTCCTCATAGGTGGGATTGAAAGGAGAGGGAAGAAGATATTACATACAATGAGCAGTTTGATTTATCAACCAAAAAAACCCAAACCGCCACTACCAAATTTTGAAATAATGCCAAATATTACTCAATAAATCATGTTTCATTATTTTTTTCAATAAAGTAATTGTAAAAATACACACAGTCCTGATAGAAAAGACATTAATGACTTTCATTCAACAGGACATACACAGGGTGAGATATATGCAATTAGTATCCTTATACTACAGACAATAGAAATTTAGCATTTTTCCTTTCCTCTGTAATTTCCTAATGCTCATATTTTACAGCAGACCTGAATAATCTGGCTTGCATAGTTATTACATGACTGCACTTCCAGGATTTACACCTGAAAATTTTCTGCAGCTCTGCCACAAAATTAATTCCTGTGATTCACCTGAAGTCAAAGTACAGTGAGCAATAAAATACTACTAGCAGAAACATGTAAGAACTAACACTGAAAAATTAAAGAATGGTTATATCTATTAAGACGGGAAGACAAAAATGCCAGCCTCCTCACCATATTTTTCTTAACTATTAGGTGGTAATTTAAATTTTTTCAGATTCAGTCATGCTCTATTTTCTCCCACTTGTCCATCCTCTAACTCAAAGTCACACATATCCACTTGTGTACTGGTGCACTGAATAATCCTATAATGAAAGGGTAATCCTAAATTTTCAGTTTTTAAGCTAAATAAGCTTGGATGTGTTTTTGTAACATCTCAAGCAAATAATGGATCAGACATGAGATGTCCTTTACTAGCAAGACTGCAAAAAATGGGACATAAACGCAAGGATGAGGTTCAAGAAACACAAAGTTTGAATATTCCTGCTGCCTGCTCAGGACTTTAAACACCCTGCTGTGCCAGAGCAAAATTCAGGTTTTTATTATGTACTTTTCAGAAGAAGACCAAACACACCTTTTTTTCTGCAGGACAATAAAATATATGTACTGATTCTCAACCTGCCAAACCAGTTATGAGCAACTGCAAGTCTTTTTTTTCTTTAATACTGTAAATACTTTTTCACCAAGTACTTAATACATCTCTTGTGTTGGACATGCATTACTCATTATTCTTTTTATATCTTTTAAAGTGTGCAGAATTGCTTGGACTGCAAATGACAATGCTGAATATATGGACTCATATGGGCAATGCTTTAAGACTTAAAGGAGGATGGTAAGGCCACATTAAAACACAAGATTATAAATACTTTCATGCTCAGGCATGCAGAGACACATCTATTTAAATACACTTTTAGCAACGACAAAGATCAAATCCAATTAAAAAAAAGTCAGCAGGTAAGTCAAACAATTTCAGTAGGAGACTGTACATTCAGAGGCAACTGTTCAGTCATCCTATAAGCAGAGTCAGCTGTGAGCAGACACAGCCTGAAGCCATGGCATTAGTGTACACTGAATCCCTGTGGAGAAAAAGATGTTCCACCTCCCTTTCAACTGCCTGCTCCCATCAGCACAGAGCCAGGATCTAAGAGAAGGAGTTTTAAGCTGACTCAGGAAACTCAAAAACAGCCTGGAAAAGAAAAATTATATGTTTTCACTGGCTCCCTACTTTACAGTTCAGTTGCATTTTAAACACGTGCAAAAGGTAGAGAGCTGAACAGGATGTGTTTCTGGCAGGGGTAGCACCTGCTTCCCCTAATCCTCCTGCACAATCCACAGGGTGCCTCGTCCTCCAAACTCCCCACCTAAACCAGGCTCTGCCTTCAGAACAAGAAGTTCCACATTCCTTCCTCTGCCGCAGCAGGTCACAGCTTTCTCAGGGAGATATAATACTGAGGGTTCATTGGAGACAAAGCACACACAGAGAAAGGAAAGCTAAAGAAGGGCCCAAGCACATTTAAGAGCAGTGACACACTACAGAGACTCCAGGAAAGGCAAAGGAGACGTGGTTACAGCAGGCAATTAGGACAGAGTTGTCAATTTGCAAGAAATTTAGGACTAGAAATGAAAGTGACTCAGCAACCTCACTTCTTTCCCAAGAAGTCTACTGTCAAAAATGCAAACAACTTGTGTAATCTGGCAGGAGAAAGACATTAATAATGCAACAGACATTAAAAGAAAACACTAATTATCTTAACACATGCAAATGCAGGACACTGTTTCAAAGGGATTTGTGTTTACCAGTCTTACAGTGCTGAAGTATGCCTGTGCTACTCTATTTTTGGCTCATTTACCATGCTCTTCTGAGAGTGATTTTAAATTTCAAGTAGGGAAAGACCGTAACTATTTTCAGATAGCTGGCTGGGTTAAACCATATGGAAAACTGCAGCAGTAATGAACACATGAGGATGCCCACAAAGATAAGAGGAAGATTAAATCAGAGACGTGCAAATACCCTCATTTATGAGTAATGATGATTGTGCACAAATGGAAGAGGTTTAATTGTCATCCAGCTCACTGGTACCAGTCTGAGACTTCTGCATGAAGGAAAACGGTTTAAAAGGTTGAGGGGAATGTAAAGGCTAAGCTCAGAGGCAGAGAAGACGGAAACAAGTGCATCAGCTTAATGGAGATACATGTCAGAACGACCAGGAATAAAAGTTACAGCACAGAAACTTCCCACTTGATGAATGGAAAAAAATCATCCTAATGGGGGTGACCAAACATCAGAACTGGCTACCCAGATACCCTGTGTAACACACTGCAGTGTTCAAAAGGTGTCTGCTGGCTCTGCCTGAGGACCTCTAGGGGCCTCTTCCACCCTCACCACTCCAAGCATCCCTTCAATGGCATTTACACAAGGTGCAGGTAAGTCCTAACCTTGACTGCCATGCAAGTCCCTGCTGGTCTGCTTTGGTATTCAGTGTTTTTGTTGGTCTCGCTGCTATGAGTGGAAAATGAAAAGAGGGGGAGAGTCACTAATCATTTGTTTAAACAACACACATAACTTCTGTTAGGCAATGGAGGCATAAGGGAGGATTGTAACTCTCTTCTAACAAGTACATGACTGATGACACAGCTCTGATGCTAAGGAAGTTCTAGTCATAAAACAAGACAGAACAGGCATAAAGGACAAAGACAGGAGAGCTGTCAGACAGCGGAAGACAAGAGATTAACAAGAAGATGCAGTTGTACATACAGAAAAAGCTAAAGCTTGTCCCGAATTTGTTCAATATGTGAGAAATTACCATCAGGTACATAACCCTGCAGTTACACTGGGGGGAGCTATATGCATGTCACAAACTGTGGCAGAACTAAAATTAAACATCGTCAGCACCATTTTTTTTATCCCTGCTATAAAAACATCTCAATGCTCTGAATAGCATTTTTTAGAAACTTTCTGCAGAGGAAACAAAGCTGCAGACAAGAAATATGGAAAGTAAAGTTACTCAGTATCAAAGTGTTTAAAAAGCAATTCCATGGCTTCATATATTTGCGTTTAACTGCAAGTGTGATTTCTCAGGAATTCTTACCCTGGTTTCAGATGGCCTCATGATTTTTGGTTTTGATGCATCCGCAGAGAGAGACTGCTTTTGAGGGAAAAAAAATAAATTAAGTAACTTTACCTTTGTTATTCATTTGTTTTAAGCAACATGAATTTATTAGTTATCTTGCTATAGAGTTATCATTTTACATCTTTTGCCTTGCCTGGATTTTTATAATATACACATGTAGAATTTAGACAGAGTGATGATGCCCACAGAGCTTCTTAAAACTTCCTCTGACATGTAACGATAGCAAATTTTGCATCAAGTATCCAGACAGACTCAAATCCTGCTCTCACTCTGACGCAGAAACACTTACTACTGCATAGGTCTTGTCCACACTTCTTTTTTCTAACAAAAAATGTACTTTGGGATTCACTAGTCTGTCATACAAAACATTTAACACTAAACTAGCAAACTCAAATATGTTGAGATGAAAAGGAATAATTAATATCTATGCAACACACACAGAGATGTTCCTACGTGTCACATGACCCTTTTGAAATTCTGCAAAGGACATGGTCTTTTTTCCCTGACTTCAGTCATGTCGATCCAAGAACAGCATGTTGTTCTTCTGTTTTGATTCCATCCAACTTCAAATTCCAGACACGAATTGTCCAGTTCTCTCATCAACACTTTATACAGATGTAATACTACTCCTCTATTCCTGCTTCACATTCCTCTGCTCAAAGGCATGTTTTGCTGTATTTTGCATTTTTGTATATACTCACAACTGTATTCTATAATTCTATGATTTGCCATCTCAGTGACAGTAACACATTCATGGGTTACATTTAAATGAATAGCACAAGCTATCAATTTTTCTAGATTTTTTCCTCATGTTTACCGTGACACTTGCTATATGAAAACACGCACTGAGTTTGTCTGAACAAACTCAGAAGCCACATTACTATTCCACACCTATAGTGATTTCTGACTTATACATGGAATTTTTTTTCATTTCCTTTCATAGTACAAGCATTTCTCAGCAATAAGAGAAAAGCTGTACAGAACTTAAGATGTACCCTATGATGATGACAGCATGTCCTCCCCACCAGAATGTATTTGAGCACAGCATAGTGAGAGGTTTGACTACTTTAAATATATACTACAGAGAATTCGCAATTGTCACACCACAGAAATGCAAGCAGATAGTATCTGTTTCCCTATACATACAGATGGACTACATTATAGACGGCAGCTTTTGATTGGGTGCAGATGTACCTAGGAATGTTTGGAGCCTCCTGTATCAGGGCAGAGAACAAGGTTATAAATAACCTTTTAATATATTTCCACTACCACCATCAGGTAATCTCTAGGCAAGAGAGTATTTTTCTTCATTTAATATTTTTCCCCTCTTCTTTCTTCTCCAAGGAATTAATCTAATTCCTTCTACATGGTTAACAAGCTGGTATCCATTCTACACCTTTGCATTACTCACCTAGTCCCTGTCTGTTCAATAAAAACATTTATCTGAGCCCTTCTCCCTTCCTCCCCTCAGAAAACTACCAAGCCACTGTCCTACAATGCACTGAAAAACTCCTCCCCAAGTCCCAGATCAGCAGCACTACTACATCCTGCAGAGATCAGTGAAAACCTCCCAAAACCTCAGCTGCTTCTTTCTGCCTGGTCCAGCTGGAGGGCAGAGAGCAGCAGAAACAAAGAAGTGAAGAGTGTAAATGTTCATGAAGGAAGAGGAGTAGTTTGAAAGCAGGACCACAGTTCAGTGCACAGCTGCTGACCAGTCTGCAACTCTGTAGGAAACTGAAGGGAGGAAAAAGAAGACACAAAGGAAGTTACTTGGCAGAATACAAAGTCTCGTTTTGTGTCCAAACAGAAAAATAAAAAGACTCTAGAAATAGAATACAGCGAAGAAGTAAAATACTAACACGTAGAAATAAAGGAGGCTATAAGTGTACTGAAAATAATGATCATTGAAATAACTGAGAGGCTGAATTAGTTTTATAAAATGTTCATTACTAATAACGCTTACTGAGAGTTCATGCTTAACTTTACCCATTAGCAGCATTTCTAGATTTACAGTTTTGTTTGGACACCTGGGGCTGACTCAGGGACACAAAGCCCTGTCCTGGGAATGCAGAGAGGGGCAGTGGGACCGGTGGGAAGAGCACAGTGACTCTCCAGCACATCACCAAAGAGCACCTCACTTCACTTGCAACACTTCCTGCTAGAATTCCACAACACTCAAAGCCTCCAAATTTCCACCAAGAGGCTGCCACCATCGTGCCACCTTGCAGCACCAGCCTGGCTCTGGGGTCGTCCTCTTCCCACGGGTTGTACTGGTGCTCCCGTCCCAAGGATGCCACCCTGCTGCCAGCTGTGCCCAGCTGTTCTCAGCCCCACAGCTGGGCTGCAGGAGGGGTGAAGCAACACGCAGACGTGTGTCTCAGGCGTGGAGGTAAATATTAAAGGGCTGCCTGGCAACCAGCACAACAACAGCGTGACGCAGAGCTGCTGTGCAGCTCTGGCCGGGGCAGGCACACCCTGCTGCACCCAGGGAGAGAATCCCAGCATGGCATGGGACAAAGATCCCTCACTGAAAGGCTGGGATGCCAAACAGTGAGGAATTGTCTGGACCAGGGCCAGGAGGTGCTGTGCAGGGAGAGAGGGGTGCCCTTTGAGCTGTCATGGATCCCTGGAGGGCACAGCCAATAGCAGAGGGAAAAACAAGGGTGATCAGTGCTGATTCCAGTCCTCCTGCCTGCAAAGAAAGAGGCTTGGGTGCTGGAGTGTACTGTGCCAGCCCTGGCTGTGACTCATGGTGGGGGTCCCAGCCTGGGGGATGGATGCCACACAGTTCTCCTGAGAGCTGGGAGTGGAGGGAAATGCACAGTAGAACACCCGGGACCACAGGCAGTCACCAGCAGGGAGCACAGGGAGATGCTCCCTGCTTAAGACTCCCACAGCCACCACAGAAGGGTCTTGAAAGACAGAGAAGAAGTTACAGGACACCAATTAAATGAAGACTGATGCCCTGTTAATTACCCCACTTTGGTGACAGGCAGTGTGACACCTGTGAGGTCACAGCCTGTGCCCTTTCCAGTCCATCCCACAGGCAGGACGGACACAGGAGCTGACCAAAGCACCTCAAGATGGCTTTCCAGGAAATGCTGATAAAGAGGCCTGGGATCTAATTTGATATGAGAAGAAATACCCTTGAAAACCCTTTTGACAAATTATCAGGGCACTCTTCATGCTACTGTTGAGAGAGAACAGCCACAGAGGGCAAAAAGTGGGTTAATAAAACAAAACAAAAAACCTACCAAAAACTGGTTATCTAGTTTCACTGTGTGTAGGGCAGAATCTGTTAGTAAAAGGGAAGAACACCTGCAGAAGAAGAAAGAAAATAAGCATCAAAAGAAAACAATTTTAACTGCTCAGGAAATTGGATGTGGATGCCCTTTGGAAAAAGAGAACAGCAGGTGAAGAAATCCAAGAGAACTCTTGGTTACAGACAGCTAAAAAGCACTGAAACCTAAAAATCATATGCAACATAGTGAGAGCTATTGACAACTAAACCCATACATTCTGGAAATTCCTGTGGAAGATGCAGACTGAGGAGGGTCATTGCCCACCCTCAGAAAAGAGCACAATGCACCAGGTGGAGACTTTCAAAAACAGAAGAGATGCTGAAAACATTTGCCAAGCAACCCATACAGGAACGCTTAGATGATAGTAAGAGAATAAATAAGAATCAACAGACTGGTCAAGAATAAACCAAACAACCTCCAGAGGAGGACATGCTGTCACTGCAGCTTTTCACAGTACTTGAGGTGACATTTTCTTAATGAAACAGGGAAATCAGTCAGCTTCCAGCCTGAATAGATCAGAGTTCCTGAAGACAATCAGTTAACATAAAAAACCCAAATCAGCAGCAGTACTGACAAAAATATGTAAAGGCTGGAATGCCACAGGCTGAGACACTCTTGCCAAAAACAAACGAGGAAAGAGGAATCTGGGGGAAAGCAATCTCTTTACTGAGACAACATAAATATAAAATATAACTTTCACCCTTTTTGGCATGAGCTTCTCTAGGTCAAGTGCTAGGACAGTTCTGGCCATGACACTGCAGCACAGAGGAATAAAGAAAGATCCAAGGACAGATTTAGAGGGGGGAAAAAAGAAGAAAAAGTATGTATGAGGGAAGACTTAATGACAGGAAAAGCAAGCTGGCACCTGATGCTTTGTACTCTGCTCAGGGAGCCAAGAAAATGGGAAACAAAGAAGAAACTGACTTACTCTGTAAAAATCTCTCCAGTCAGAGCTCAAAAAGTTTTCTTCTGGAGAGAAGAAAGAATTCTGTGCTAAAGGCTGCTTAGATGAGCCAGGAGCCTCCAGCCCTGCCAGCCCTTGGGGAGGTTTATGTAAGTATTTTCTGAGTGATCTACCTGAACTCAGTTTAGAACAGGACTGAAAAGGCATCCAAATACGCTTTTGGGCTTAACACATCTTTACATATGAATGAGCTGGGACTGCTTCTCAGGCTCAGAGTTGACATCAACTCTATGAATCCAACATTTCTAACCCACAGGGATACCTCAGTACAGCTGTGTAATGCAAGGGAAAACCTAATCCATCTGATTGGAAATGGTTGCTTCTTTTACATGGATGGTTCTGGTACTAAGCTTTAATTAACAGCACTGGTGAGGTGTGGGCAGCAAAAGCTCTTTTAGAGAACTACTGTGAAAAATAATGGGCTGTTTCACTGAAGTGTAAAACACCACTCGAGCTGCGATGGGTTAAACCTCCCACTTGCTCTGACAGCATGTGCTATGGACTCTGCAGTTCTGTGATCTGTGGCACAAACACAGTTCCATTAATTTTCCACTAAGCCCACAAGGAGTTGTAAGACGCAATCTGAGCCAACATCTGTGTGTCTGAATGTGTACAAATAAATATATAAACATATATATTTGAGGCTACAGAGCAGCTAAGACATGCAGTGATTTAAAACTGGAAAAAAATTCAGGACTGATACCAACCATTTATATAAATTTTACTGTAGCAGTATCTATAATAACTGAGTTAAAAATCACAAATTGGAGTGCTTCTGTGTCATTTTCCATCTCAAGTAATTTTGGAAATACCCTATTATTTTATAATTACTGTTCTTATACATAGTTCTGCTATTAAGTTGTCAAGAAAAACAACACCTTTTTAAGAGAAGGGTAAAAAATCCACACACAATGAAGAAAACAATACTCTTCAAGATTTCAGGCACTCAGTTAATTTTTGGAGGTTTAAGAACTTACAGAAATGGAGCAGCAGAATGCCAGTCTCCAGTTAGCACCTATGTATTGCTCAGACAACCGGTATATTTACACAAATCATTGCTACTATATATGCCATTATGTTGTGCTGTTGTGATGAGTTTCTTTGCAGAAGTGGTCAGAATGATTCCTAAAATATTTACGCTGCAATTTCCAATGACTGGCTTTGCCACGTGTGTCTCTGCAATTCTAAAGCCCATTGTCATTATTGAAACTCACCAACATTGCATGTTACAAACAAAGCCTAGTGCCCCTGCCAGCAGCCACCCAGGGGAGGTGGGAAAAAAAAAATCCTTGGAGGACAGCTGTTAGTTATTTTTATTGTAGCTGTATTCCACCTCTATCTAGAATTCTTTGCTAAAGTTGTTAGTTTAGGCAGTTTTTTAAATTCATGCTGTTGTAGTTCAACTCATCAATATACCTGGTTTAAATACCTGTCTTTAAAAAAAAAACACAAGAAACTTTCTCTCTAAAGATGCTTCCTTTGCATTTAACATTCATAAACTCAGTTGATATGAATATAACTGAAAAATATGTAAAATAAACTACTACAGATTATATTTTATAATATTAATTTATATTATATAATAGATCTATTATTACACCATACATTTCTATGACAAAGACAACAAGAAAACTTATATTAGAGAAGACCTGACTGCCTCTTAGAGCTAAGACACTTACGATTTTGCTCAGCTCCAATATGCACTCACAGCTCAGTGCAAATGTGAAGAACAAGCTGAAGTAGACCTGAAGGACACGCATCTGCAGAGGACAGACAAACCTCAAAGGGCAAGTTCAGAATCAAATAAAACTGCACTGAGGCTCAGGGAGTGGTGTCTGTGTGTAAGGTGTGAGAGTGGGGGACCACACATGGAAAAACCACCAGGAGAGACTTGGGATGCTCCTGACTGAAGTGCTGTCCTAGGAACCCTCTAGAAGAGGATTTGCTGTCTGACAACCTTCAAACTCTACACATGCACCCTCCAAATGACTAGCAACAAATAGTAGGATTATGTCCGTGCCTCTTTGCCCACTCAGAATGTTGACTGTAGTAAATCGTAGTCCAGACCCAAGGACTGCTGATAACACAGGACTATGTCTCTCTGCAAAACTTAATTCAGAAGATGATCTGAGTTGCTACTGTGGAAAAGATTAACTCTAAAATTTCATTATTCTGCAATTTCCTCACCACACAGAACAAGTATTTGCAACAATTATTAATCTGTACCCAGGAGCAAGACCAACCATCATTTAGAGGTGCTGAAAGACATACAGGAAATAGAACTGTTTTCTCATGAAACAAAAACATAACAGATTTTTTAAGAGATTGGTTTGAACTAGGAAATTGAAAAGCTGATTAGCTTGTAAAGCTATTTAGGGCCTCAAGTGCTGCTAAATTTATTGATCATCATGGAACACTGAGCCAGACAAATTCCGTAACACAGACTCACTCCTACTAGTTTCTTCTATTTTGAATACCAGAATAAAATTTCAGCTATTTTTCTGCTATTCTAGCATTCTAGTTTTGAATACTAGAATAAAATTTATGCACAGGGAAGAAACTTGACAGTGTTTCATCACTAAATTTCATGTTTTAGCTAAAGCTGGTTAACCATATTACTCAATTTCAATGTAACAATTTTTTTAAGCAGTATTTTTTGATACAATCAATTTGAATTTGTTGACACTAAATCAAATGTTATCAAGCAAATAGTGAATAAGTTCAGTATTATATTTACCACAGAGTAGAACAAGGCTTCACAACACCTAGAAACTACCTGATCTGTGAGACCACTTCTTGGTTAGATGTCTGTTTTAAGATGTCTGGATTTCAGCAACCTAATTCAAGCCCAGAGCTTAATAATGGCATGTTTGGTTTTGTTTATTTTAGTAACTATTAAGACTGTGAAATAGCTTTATGCTGGAACAAAAAAAAAACCCTGAGGACAGTGAATGACATCACTCTAAATAATTTTTGTACCATTTGACTGAAACTTCCAGGACCTCTGTTTATGCTTGCTTATATGCAGGAAGTTAGGGATGCATAGAAAAATTTAGAATTATCCCATAGGTGATGGAAAGAAGCACTGTGCATTTGTTTGTCTTTTGGAAGCAGAGGAAAAGAGTTTGCTGGCTGGTCACAGATCCTGCACAGTACCTAAACACTAAGAACATTTACATACTCACAGTTCAACTTGTGGCCACAAGAAACTATTTAGACTCCAGTGTGTAGCATGGCTTCTCCTTTAAAGGCTTTACTATATACAAAGGCAACTTCTTTTTAATGTCCTTTAATGATGACTGAAAGTGATCTGGGAAGAAAGTCACTATATGCCAAGCAGAGTAACAGACTTCATCTGGTACCTCCACATCAGTGTGTCTGCACACAGACCACGTCAGTATCACGGGCTGCACACTCCTTGTTTCTTTTAAATTACATCAATAATCTGCTTTGAACACACCATTCTTACTTCTTCTTAAAACACGCTCCTCAATTACCTCCTCTTGGAAACTCGCTGTTTCTCTGACAATAAATTCAACAAGCTGGCACACACTGAAATTTCATTTTCACTCAGTCATATTCAAATATTAGAAGCAGTGCCCCCATCCTGTCATGGCTCTTCTCAGGTTCCCAGCATTACAGTAATGTGTGAGCTGGTCACTGCAGATGAGCTTTCCCTTTTTTGCAGGCAGCTAAAAAGTCCTCTTTCCAGTTCTACCTCCTGCAGGCAGTCAGCATTTAGCTACAGCAAAGCACTTCCATTTCTGTGTGCTGTTTCAAACACCAGAATGTTCCACACCTATCTGCAACAGCAAACTGCAGGCTGGTAAGTAAACACCAGGAAAACAGGAGATTAGGTGCCAGCCACATGCCACACAGTGCTGCTGAGCTCAGCCAGGATTTGTGTCACTTGGTCTGCAGTGTCACGCAAAGCCCTGCTCAGCAGAGCTGGGACAGAAGCAGGGAACTGCAAACAAGACCAGGAAATTTAGAAACAGAACCAGTGTTCTCTAAAGGGGGGTTAAAATGCCAGAAATGTCACATAAAAGAGGACTTCATCCTATGGCTGAAGATCTCAGAGGTTATGGGCTCGACTACTTCTACTACAACAATCAAGCCAGTGCAATGTTCAAACTGAGCAGTACTCTGAATTAGAAATTGTGTATTTTACCCCCAGAATGCAGGAACAAAATATTATTCATGAACTGATACACAGATGGTAACGGTGGCACACTGTCTATCAAACGAATGGAAAAAATAAAGGAGAATAAACAAAACCCACCAAGCCAAGGAATCTTGATAGAACTTTGCAGTGAAAATATCACCCAGGGGTAAAACTGCATAACCTGGGGGGACTGGTCGTCTGTTTGTAGGATTTTTTTCTTCAATCATTTTAGAAAAATTCAACATTGTTTTATAATTCCTACTTTAAAAAGAGGCAGATTGGGGCACCTCATGCTTTAGCACTGGCTTTATTCAAAATAGCTTCAGAAGGGCCCTCTGCATGTTCTGGAGGAATAAGTGCATTATTTTTCAAATAAAAATATGAAACCTCCACCTTCAAAAGGCCTTGTCCTGCCTCACAGAGACTTCCCTCTCGGGGATCAAAAATGTTAATTTTCTAGTTGGTTCAGGCACTGCTACTAAGCATGGCATAAAGGCAGGCACAGACCTGACTTCTTCCAGAACCAGAAGGGCTTCTGAGCCTTAAGGAGCTTTCAAGGAGCATCCCAGGCCACCAAACCTCCCTGTTCCCCTGCCAGTCTCTTCCCTTGGCAGAAGAAATTAGTGTTAGTGAGTGCAGATTTGCTCCTCTCAGGAAAAAAAAAAAAGGGCTGAATGGTAAGAACAGAGAGGCTGGAGAACTACTCACTGAATAAAGCAGTTCCTTGCTTTCTGGAGACAGAGGTTTCTCCTCTTCCCCCATTCCCCATCCTCCAAGAGACATCACCTTTAGGGCAGCACAGCTTTCCCTGGATTTCACACTGTCAGTGTCTGCCTATGGTGCAAAGCTCCAGAACCAGGGCTGTGAGAAAGACTGGTCACAGAGCTCATTTCTGCAACTCCGAGATCAAAAACAGAATTTTCTGCAAGGTCTGCATACACAATGTATCTCACTACTCAGGAGAAAAAACAAAAAAAACCCACAAACAAAACCCCAAACCAAAACAGCAGCATGTTACACAGAAAGGTGACAGTGACAAATAAGGTAGTCTAGAAAAGAGAATGTCTAACATAGAAAAGTTGTTATTATTGTATGTTTTATATCAATGTCAAAAGACCCTAACACTGAGGAAGCTAGTTGTCAAAAAAAAAAAAAAAAGAGATGGATCAAAAACTCAGTACAGGTGTCTACAGTGTTCAAGAACTCTGGGCTACTTAATGCATTATTTTCACTTTCTCCAAAGAAAAGAGGAGTAAGTATACTACCAACAATAATCAGTCACATACCCTAAGCAACATCTACCTGCTTAATTTCTACTACTGCAGAAAAACTATGATTTATTGAAAGTATTATTTTTTCCATAAGTTTGTTGTACCAGATGTGTTAGCACCTTTTAGGTTATATATTTTAAAGTATAATAACCGACTGATACATAAGCACAGTTCAACCAAGACGCTGCTCTTACAGATCACCACACCCTGACTATGCAACACACTGCATTTGCCAGAGGCATATACAGGCTCTGCATTGGTATGCCAAAAAAAGATTACATGGGTCCTGGAAGCAGGAACAGCATGGGCTGTGAGCAGGGGAAAGAATACCCACCACGCCCCAAAACAAAAACATAAATACAACAACAACATAAGAACAACTCAGACGCTGCTTTTTAAAGTTTGATCCTCCCTTCCCTCTCTTCTCAAACTGATGTCACGTGGTCGGACAGGGTCTGAAAGGGCTGTTTCCAGCATGTAAAAAAAAATTTAGGAAGTTAATTAACCACACAAAGCTCGCTCCAGAGCGTTTCAAGCCGTCTGACAACTGAGTCACATCCAAAGCCCTGGAGTTGGGGTTCGTGTTATTCCAGCCCACAAAATTCCCCAAACACAGGGAAGGGGAATGAGGGGTGGAAAAATAACTACAACATGAACACAAAGGAGCCTCAAGCAGGGAAGAGAAGCCAGTACAAGAGCAGCTAACTCACTTGTGCAGAGGTGTGTGCTGTTCCCCGCAGGAAGGACGGGATGTGGCTGCTGTCCCAGCGCTGTGGCTGTGGGTTCTGGGAGGTGCTGGCCACGCCAAGCCCAGCCCGTGTGCTGATGGCACAGTCCCCACCCAGCAGCAGCACGGCTGCCTCGCCTCCAGCACAGCGCCCATGCCAGGGGAGGGCACCCAAACCAGCCTGGCCAGGCTCTGTCAGTGATGCCACAGTGAGCAAACCCTCCTGCCACTCCTGCGGTCACTCCTGTCACCAAAGCTGGCACCATGACAGTCAGGAACTCCTCCTTGGGATGGTGCAACATCCAGCCTTCAAAAAGCTTCCTCTTGCTTTCCACTTGCTTTCCACTCACCAAATTGTGAGTGGGTGGGTGTGTGGGGTGATGGGACGCACTGTGTTTTCACCTGTGATTTAGTCTTGACATGACTATGTATGGCCAGACTTTGCAAAGGCAGATTTGGGCAGGGCTCTCCCCACGTGCCCTTCCAGCCTGCACAGTGGATGTTTTAGGTGAGGCTCAGTGTGCGCAGAACTGGCCCCACCATTTAAGTCCTGAGGTCCATCTGCCACGGCCGAGCGAGCTTGGACAGTGACAGGGAGGTCCTCTGGACTGTCACAACCCCCGGTACTAACCAGGGCTGACCCTGTTGAGCATCTGAGATCTGACGGGATGGGATGCCAGGGAGGCTTTAACTGGCAGGGGACAGTCCCCACTGAGACTCGAACTCAGGTCCTTGGGATTCAGAGTCCAGAGTGCCCTCCTTTACATCATGGGACCGCCCCTGATTAAATAAACCTAAAGTTTATTCACCCAGTCCTGACTTAATGATGGTTTTTATCCATGACAAATTTAGCACAAAATGCTGTGTCTAGTACACTCCGGTGCTTTATGTGGGTTTTTCCCTCCCAGATTTACATGCTGCAGTGAAGGCTTCTACTTCAGAGTTATCATCTTTATTCTCCTTAGAGATGCAGGAGGCAAATAAGCAGAATTTGTGATTAAACTCTGAAATCAGTAATTTAAGCTGTAAATGTTGACACTTCAGTAAGTGTTGATACCAAAGTGTCTGTTTTCCTTAAATCCTTCTAAAATATGGATTCAGCTGCACAAATGCATGTTGTAGATATCTGAAGGAAGGTGAATTGAACCTCACCTTCTGCCCATGAACCAACCCCTTTCCCCAGAGCAGTTCTGGAACCAGAGGAAGGCTGCAGCTTCAATCTAGTGAGGACATGCACTTACAGCTGTAAAAATAGTCCTCTGGGCACCATAAACTCCATGTAGATGATCACTTCTACATCCACCTCAAAAGCCAGAGAAATCCACTAAATTCTGTTGATCCTTTTGGGGATATCAGCACAATCTCCATCTCTGTGGACACAGAAGTTGCACCAAAGCTGAGCAGTTTGGCCATGGGCTGTTCCACTCTGGGGCTCTCAGAGGAATCACTATTCAAAGTAACAGCACAAGTTGTGACTTTCCTAATCCATAGACACAGACAAATGAGATGGGACAACATTCCCTGAGCAAGGAGAGCTTTGTGAAAGGGAACTGGAGAAGTGGAAACTCTGAGCTTATTAATAAGGTAAATAATTTATGTGCCCCTCAAATCAAATTTGCCACATCATTTAAGGGCATCGTCACCATATGCAGTGTTGGCATTCCTTGTTAGTTGTTATTTCCTTGTTATTAATTCTAATTCTTATTGCCCTGTCAACCGTCCATGTTCAGAAAGAGCAGTGCTTGGGTTTTCTGTGTTCTGTTGCTGGGTGATGTGACATAAAGTAAGTCTGGAGAGTCTCCTTGAATGTAGGCAAGAAAAACCAGCCCAGAAATCCCTTCCAACTGCTGATCATTAAATCATGGACCTGTTGGAGAGGCTCCATATCCTTGTGTCAAACTGCATGAGAACCTAGAGGAAGATATTCACATGAAATCCCCCGAAAAATTGATTTTATGTTGTTTTTTTAGAAAATATCATTGTGGATAATCACTGTTTTCAATTTCAAACAGTGTAGTTTCAGACATACTATTTATGTGGTTGTAGTTTTCACTTTAGTCAGCACATTTTTCCTGAGATATTAAAAGCCTTTTGATTGAAAAGAAAAGAAAAATAGAAGGCAAAGCTGCAGTGAGATCAGCCTCTGTGTCAACAGCCATTTCTAAGATTCAAAAATGTTTGCCGAGATTCAAAGGTGTTTTCACCAGACCATATTTTCTGAGTGCAGAATTCCAATTTTCAAGGTTTGAGTGCTTATTCAAAAACACACTTTGAAAGTGAGAATGGTTATGATTTTTCTAAACACAGAAAAATCTTAAATATTCAGTGTCTTTTTAAATCATAGATTCACACAATGGTATGGGCTGGAAGGGACTTTAAAGGTCTCTGCTGGGCAGGATAGAGAGCACATGAAAGGAGCAGTTTTGGTGCCTCTCCAGAGCTCTCTGTTATGATGAGGACTCTCATTATTTTGGCAGAGCCATTATTTTTGGCAGGTGGATAGTACTAATATTAGCCTACTTCACAAGGATGTTTGCTAGACTCAATTAATTTGGAGATAATTTGAAAGTGTTCTATAATTCTATAACTGAATTGCAATCTCTGCCATTATCAGTAGGATTTTTCCCACTACCTTCAGATCG
>JAOXXN010000364.1:49421041-49451321 GCA_026770055.1 Myrmophylax atrothorax
AGCACCCGGTACTAACCGGGGCTGACCCTGCTGAGCATCCGAGATCTGACGGGATGGGATGGCAGGGAGGCACTGAACTGCCAGGGGATGGTCCCACTGAGACTCGAACTCAGGTCCTTGGGATTCACAGTCCAGAGTGCTCTCCTTTACACCACGGGACTGCCCCACTCGACTATGTAATAGCTTTACTAACAACCCCTAAGAAAGAAGCACGAGTGGTTTGATGTGGCTGGCTTGGAATCAGCTTATGAGGGTTTCATTCCTTCCTTTCTTGGACCTGGACAAAGGCTGGTTCTTCAAAGGTGTGGCAGGGGGGTGGGCAGCCATGGATTCATTCATTCAATGTTAGCATTAGTTAGTTCTGGTTGTAGTACTTTGGGTCTGGATGTGAAAGCTTCTCACGTAATAAATATTAGTATGACTATTGCAGTTATAGAGATGAGTGAGCCAATGGAAGAAAGAGTATTCCATAAGAGTGTAAGGTGTCTGGATAGTCAGAGTATCGTCCTGGCACGCCAGCTACGCTTAGGAAGTGCTGTGACTTGTCTTCTACCTTGTGAGTCCATAGCACTGCTGCCACGGGAAGGAACCCACTCACTTCCCCTCCAAAGACCAGCATCTTGATACAGGGACACCCCCCAGGAAATGGATTTTATCCCTTCTCCATAAAATCATACAATCTTTACTAATTTTTAATCAGACCTGTACTAACTTTGTATTTTCTATTAATTTTTGATTCTAGTTGTACCCAAGTTTGTCAGTTATCTTTACCATGCATAGCTTTAGGCAAAGTGGAATTTAACCCTGTAGCTGTAGGATGAACTTTAAGAAATAAATCAAAACCCCTTTTTAGATTAGAGGCTAAACTATAAAATATAAAACAGAAAACCTGTCTAGATTAGAAGACTGAAGCTGCAACACTGTTTAGTTAAAAGGAAATACAGAGCTGCAGAGATAAGAGGAGTCCATTAGAGCTGTTAAGAGTCACCCAAAGTATCCTGCTTAACTTTGGGGAGAGGGTTTCAGCTGTAACTACATAAACCTGGAAACACAAAAGGCTCACTGAACATGTCTCTGGTGGGATTACCCACCATGTTCCCAGCACTGAATAAAAGGAAGGATTTTGTTCTATTCTATAGGATTTGATTGTTTCTTAATTCAATCTCTATCACAAGTTTACAGGTATCCCTCCCTAAATTTGGACTGATTACCCAACCTCCTCAAGTAAATAACCGCTACTAATTGAAAGTCATTAAGAAGGTTTGGACCAGTTAAGGCCATCAAAACTTGACTGATTACATTTTTTTTTAAGCATAACAAATCCAAATTATTTATATTAATTTAGAAATTAAAATGTTTTTCTTAAAATACCAACCATGACCTGGTCTTGAAATTTTACATTTTTTTTTTGTGTTTAATCAGATTCACAATACTGTAGTATGGGACTGTGACTTCAGATGCCTTTTACTCAAAAATGCCTTCCTTCACAACAAGGTGATAAAAATTTGGTGATAGTTAAGTAAGGTATGCAAGAGAAAAAAACCCAAACAGTAAATTTACTAACAGTAGGAATCACTTTTTATGATAAAACTGGATTAACTTGCCTGCTGCAGAAATACCTTTGACTTCACTCACTGCTCTGTTTTCCTATTTGTTGCATAAGAAAGCAGACTGAATCCCCCTTTACAACAGTATTAATCTGAATGCCAGCTGAAAGCAACTAACTTTACATTTCTTAAATCATTAGTGTCAAGAAGCTTCCTCTGAAACTCTGAAATAAAAATAATTCTTGCTAAACTTCCACTGTTGTTTAGCTCCTCCAGAACAGCTTCAATAATAGTCCATGAAAGTAAAACTAACATATATTCTCCCTTCCCCAAGCTATGGCAGACAGCCACAAAAAGAAAATAATTATTTATCAAGAGCAGTGCAAAAAATCTGCTACAAAAAAAGCAACAAAACTTCATCTGGTATCAATGGAATTGCCATAAAAGAATACAAAGATCCAAGAAAGATGGCTGGATCCAGCTGTGTTCAATTATTAGTGCCTTCTATGAATAGCTGTGATTGAACACTGAGCTGGAAATTGGCTTTCCTGATAGCTGTGAAACTGGCAAAAACATTATTAAAGGCTATAAAAGAAAACACAGCAGCACTGGTAGGGGACCTTCTGCAGAGGAGGGAGGTTAGTTCAGCTTTTCCTCCTCCCTGCTGGCTGACAACACTGGTAAGCCCTGACCTCCTGGTTTGTGCACCTTCGCAGTTCATCTCTACAAGGAAGAGGCTGCTCATAGGCAGCCAGTAAATATTATTGATGATCACAACCCCACCTGAGTCTACGTTTTCAGTCCATTTATCTGACAAGGCACATAAATGCTTACTGGAAACACCCTGGTACAAAATAACAGTCAAACAGGACTCTGCATCAAAGAGGAAAGAAAGGGCTGGGATGGGTACAAAGGAGTCAGAACATCTGTTTCTGTTAAGCACCTTTAAATTATGAATTTAGGTTTGAGTCATGCAGAATCTGGGCACATCAGGGTTGCCATGGGCAGCCAAATAACATCCCTGCAAGAACACACTGAGCAGAAGCAGTGAGTAAACCCTGGCTGCAGTGCCAGGAACTCAGGAGTGGCCCAACAAAGAGCACAGGAGTAAAATGAAGGCACAAAGATATCAGATAGAAAGTGAAGCAAAACCAAAGCCAGGCAGGTAATGGCTCTGCTTTAGGAGTTGTCCATGTGACAGGCAGCATAAAAGGACAATCAGACTACCCATGTACATAACACAGCAACAAGCCTGCACCACACACAGGTTCCTGCATCTTAAATTCAGAAATGCAAGTGGCCCAATAAGAATAATCCATCAGTTATTATTAATAACTGAATAATTAGTCAGTTAACATAATTATTAATATAATATTAATATAATGATATAGCAATAAAATAATTATATAATTATAAATATATAATATACTATAATTGTATAATAACAATATTATATAATTATATAAAAATATATACTATATAATAATATAATATTAATTTAATAATTATTCAATTATAATAATTATTAATAACTGAAGGAAAAATTACTTAGGCCTAATATAGGGGCAGCAAAACCCCCTCTGGCTGTTCAATTCAGAGGAAATAATTTCACCAGAGGTTATGAATAGGTTAAAAAATTAAACAGCTTGAACTGGAGCAAACTAACTATCCCACCTCCCTCACCTCTAGTGAGGAGTTGGAAATGTATCTGGGATAAGGTGCATCAATGACAAGTATTACTGACAAACAGAATTATTAAAGAATTGAAAGAGATTTTGCATGCAGGACACATTAAAGCTACATCGGGGGGAAAAAATATAAAGGAAGAAACAGCAGTCCCAAACTGCCTAAGAGATTGTAGAATAGTCCTGATTACATTCAAAGGTTTGATCTGGTTTTGCACCAAAAGAGAAAAGGGCTGCCTTGCCTTCTCAAGAAATATTTCCATTCCTGTTAAAAAAAACAACAAAAACCCCAACCAACCAAAGGAACAAACAAAACAAGGGAAAACCACAAAACAAAACAAACAAAAAACCCCCAAACCTCTGCAAAATTTTTGTTTTCAATAGGTATTTTTCGAGACCAAAATAAGAAAATACTACAGCCAGCCACATGGCTTTCAAAAGGTTCAAGAGGCACAAACTACAGAACAGAACAGTATGTCTCTGAGTTTTGCTCTATTTTAAATAACACTTCAGACCCACAGGAGATTGTTAAAGATAAAAAATATAATGAACAGAAGATTTAGCCTGTGTGAAGAAAAGCAGAAACAGCTGAGTGACAACTAAAGACTAAACTTAAAATAGCTACCCAATAACAGTATTAGAACAGCATGAGGTGAGTATTTTCATGGTACAGAATCTTTACCTATATTTTTGAATGTCACAGAAACTGGAGAAACACCAAGTACTGATAAAATACATAGCCTAGGTTGTCAAAACCTAATATAAATTCATGGCAATCACAATTGCATTATTTTCATGACACTGCCTTCCAGCTCTTATGCTTAATAGCATCACCACAAATTGTGCCTTCCACACTTAAGGCAGAAGACACACTCATTTGTAAAAAGAAACGCATACAGAAAAAAGGAGAGAAAACTTAAGAGATTTGTTAGTTAGGAAATTAGATGTGAGCTTCTATGGGACTGTGCAGCTGTAGATTGATATGCAGAAGGATGATCCTTGAGACCATCCCACCTGTCATGGGAACTACATATGGACAACTACATCCACCTTGACTAGCAGGAGAAAGGCTCTGGCAAAGTGAAAGGAAAAGAAAGAAAAGCAACAAAAAATGATGTCTTTATAGTGATAGACAAGAGCACTGAAAGGAACTGACAACAGGAGTTATAGCCTTGTCTCCTCCTTCCTTGAGTACAAAGGAAAAATAATTACTTAGGTAGCATAGAGATATCTTTAGGAATATTATTTTGCAAAAGCTTTGAGAAAACAAATTCCATTCAAAAGCAGAAACACTTCCTGCTGATAGGATCCTTCAAACAATGGGTTATCTCCAGACATGGAAAACTGGGGTGGATCAACGAATTCCTTGGAGGAATTTGTAGGAGCAACGCGCCTCACATCCCAGGTGTGAACTAATGAGCTGGAAAGCCCCTGGCTCACATCCAAAGGAGTGAAGGTGTGTTGAAAAATATATTAAAAGGTGCTTTTGAAACCCCAAAGTGCACGATAACAAAAGTGCAGAACAAGGTACCAGAGCTAAACAAAGACATCAATCTTGTCTTGACCAGCAGCCAGACAATGCCATCAAGATGGGCCCTGTTTGAGCTCTCCTGAAACTGCAGCAGGATTGCACAACAGTGACCCTCCCCCTGAGCTGAGAGGCCTCTTGAGGTTTGGGATCCCTGAGCTGAAACAGAATCTTTCCTTACCTGTGGCAGAGAGACCCCTTACACATGACAGATCCTCAGGGAGTGACAGACAATGTGATGAATTAACGCTATGGAACAGCACTAATCCATACTTACTCAAAGCTGTTATAAACATTGTATGGATAATTCCACTAGACATAAACCACTGTCCGAGTCTGAGACTAAGACTGGACTAGCCATGCTTAAGCTCTATCAGGAATTTAGGAAGCAAGGAGGTCTACTCTGAACCTTGTGACTCAGTGGGAAGGTCTCTATTACCCTTTTCATCTCTATATGTGAATCATTCTACTCAATTTTAACTCTATTTTCCTTTATATGTTTCTTCCATGCAGTAATTAATAATGTGAACCTGGCAATCACTGTTGTCAAACCATTGTTAATCTTTACTAAATTCCATCAAACTGTCAAATTATTAATTTACCTCAATAAAACATACTGTTTCTCTTTTGAGTGAGCTGCATTTCACTCATCTGTGACAGATAACACCTAGCAACGACTACCAAGCGCAGCCATCAGTTCATGCATAACAACCATCAGAAAGAATACTTCCAACATGCTTTTTCAATTCTGGAAGACCTGAGCACTCCTTTACAACTCAGCTTTTTAATGCCTCTTACATGATTGACTGAACTGCTCCAGGGGCAGTGAGAGCAAAGACAGTTGTCAGTGCTTCAATGTCACCAGGTTCCACCCAGTAAACAATGCAAAAGTACAAACACTTAGGGGTAAAAAAAGAACCATAGCCCTGTGAAAGTCAAATGAAATTTGCCACTGGTATCAATGGGACCAGTATTCTTTAAAATAACTAGGAGATTAACAAAGATTCCTCAAAATAACTAGGAGACTAACAAAGAAACGAGAAGGGAGAGAACGTTACCACATCTATTTCCTCAGGAAGTTGACAGTGGCTTGTGCTCCCCTTTCATTTCAATTCATTATCATTTCAAGAGCAAGTCATGAAGACCATCCTAGTGCTGCTGAACAACTGGTTTTCTGTGAGTCATATCATATCCCCTTCACTGGTAAAATGGTAAAAGAAACCCTTTCCTTCAATATATTTTACCTTAGCAGCAGCAGCAGGTGCTCCACTTGTCTCTGTTTTTGGGGGCTGGTTGACATTAGCACTTGCTTGTTTCTTCTACAAAAAAAGAGAACGACATAGTAAAGGTCAAGAAATGTTGATGAAGAAAAAGAAAACTGTAAACAGAAAAAAAAAACCACAAAGAAAAAGGACACTAAAAAAATGACCATTAAAGCATTTTTGCAAGGCAAGTCATCCAAAAAATGAATTCTCCTGTGTAACTTTAATTCACGCAGGCACATTACAGACAGTTTTCCCCAGCCCAGAACAGGCTGACTTCTCTTGAACCATTTTACAGTGGATATATAAATCTGTGCTATTTCCTGTGGCAGAGTGACTCCATTTTAAGCAACAGTTAAAGCAACAGAAACCATATATATTCTTTAATGAAAGGTCTCAACAAAAATAACAAGGTCAAACTATTGCTGTTCAGACATAATTTGAATGATAACCCATAAGGTAATTTCACATCTCAGGGAGAGAGGCAAAGATAAAAAGCTAAGGGCAAAAATACGTTTTTTCTAAGAAGCTCAAGATTCACAACACAAATAAAGGGTTCACACTTCCAACAGCTCCACCACGCCGGGAAGGCCAGAAAAAGACAGCAGATTCCATCAGCAAACTCAGAAGCACCAGTTTTCAATGGACTGGAACAGCCTGGGAGATCTGGAGACCTGTGCCATTAGGCAATTCCAGCTTCTGTTCTCTTTCTGACTTAGCTCAAAAACCTGGAGATCATCTGGAGTAAACAAAGCTGCACATTCAACAGTCACCTCCAGAGCTGGGGCAGCGCGTCACTGCCCATCACCAAAAACATCCCCAAAACATGGCCCAGACTGAAACAAAAATGGATATGTACATCAAGGATGTCACTGGAAACAGTGACATCCCAGTAAGATCCAGAGGATGTTGCAAAAACGAAGAGTAACAGTGATTTTTTCTGTTAAAAGAATGTTAGAGGCTGTTAAAGGATGTGTGGCTGTCTCCATCTATGTCCCAGCCTGGGACACTCCTGCACAGCTGCTAAGTCCATTGTTGCCCAGCACAGACCAGTACTACCCAGTACAGACCTGCCCAGCCACTGGAGCCCAGCCCAGCACTGGGGTCTCTGCCCAGGCTGAGCGGATGTGGCTGGAGGAAAAAGCAGCAGCAAATCCCAAAGACACAGCACACATAACACATCCCAGAGAGACACAGACACACAAAGAGGACCCTGACACTGCTGTCACAGGGCTGTCAGCACTGCCAATACACAGGACCCCCACTGCAGCCACCTCCCCTCCTCTGGGCTGGCAGAGGAAAAAGGTCACTAGTGCACCCCTTGGCCTCACCAGCACAGCAAAGAGTCCCCCAGACATTGACACAGCCCTTCTGTTCCCTGGACCCTCGGGTTTCCAGCCTCATCAGCTGTGAAGTCCTGGTTTGCTGCCATTTCCCCAGGAGCTCACCCGCTGCTGCAGCTGACCAGGCTGGTTCCTGGTTGTTGCCGGTTGATTCTAAATGCTCAGTCTTTGTGTCTCTGTACATCTGTCTCCCTTCTCTTCCTTATCCTCCAGCTGAGAAGACAAACAAATTCATGCTCCACATGCCCAACAAGTGCCACGAACCAGATGTGTTCTTAGCAAACCTCACTCGTCACATGTCAGTCAGGTTTGTCTCAGTATTTTCTTACTATGGTTCCCCTGACCAGGTACCCTCAGAAGAGCAGAAAAAGTGCTTCCACACACTCTTCAACTCCTAAGAAAGCAGAAGTGTTCCAGCTGAGGTTTCAATGCTCCTGAAGGCAGGTGATGGAGCTGTGATATGTTAAAATTTTGTTGAGACAGTACTGAGATGCAGAACAACCGTGGGCTTTGTCTCTGATGTAGTGCATTAAAGACTGTAATCCACAAATCCTTCAACTTTTAATTAAGTTGTCCAGGTAACTCAAAATCTGAAGCGCAACCCTCCCATTTTCCAAAGGAAAAGGAAAAAAAAAACAAACACAAAAAAGAGCAGACCTCTGAAGAGCAGTCAGTATTCTGGGTATGCCCTCAGTACCACAGATCCCGACTAACACCTCAGGCTCAGGGTCTTATGGTTCATGGTGTTCAGGACGTACTTCTGGTGCTAAAAACTATGTCTAAGATAACTGTGAGGCTCTGAAAAACCACAGAATCATAGAATTCCACAAATCCATACATTAAGCACTGTCTTACAAGAGTTTCTTATGATGTCTACAAAGATACTCAAAAATTTCAAGCATAAGGCTGACTTTCCCCACCCCAACCAAGCCTGAACTACAAAAAAACCCCAAACAAACAAGTAATAGAGTGAAATAAACCCTTGCTCTGAGAATGAACTTAACTTAATCAATTAAACAGAATAAAGAAAAAATTGTTAATGTAAATGTTTCTCTGTTTCATGGTAAGCAGAACAGAAATAAAGGTAGGAGAGAGAGAAGGAAAATAAGCAAATACATTCTACTCTGGCGTAGAGAAAGACCACCTTGGGGTAAGCTACAAGGAAAGTTAAGACAGCAGATCAAATGAGTATTCTTTATTGGATACTGCTGAATCCTGTCCACAACACACTAAGTAGAGTAATACATGTTAGCTCCCAGGATGCATCTTTCAAAAATAACTTCTTTTTATGTACCTCTTAATACATTTGTAAAATTGGCCACATTATACTATTAGGTTCTTCTTTCACTCTCACTAAAACAATGATGTTATGTGTTTCCCAAAAGGCTCCTTCCAAGCAAACCAGCTCTGACATCCTTTATCAAAAAATACATCAGAGCTGTTCCCATCTTCTCCCCCTCTAAGAACTGGAAGAGTATCCTTCTGTGAAAGTCTCACACCCAAACAGCTGAAAAATTACCTTGCAGCTCTACTCACACCTCGCCTCCCAGCCTGATAATAACAGAGCCAATGAATTATCAAAGCACAGCTTCTTTATGAAACGGATTAAAAGAATCACAAGCCTGTAAAAAATTGAGTGTGAAGGAATAAAAGCTGTGGCATTCAGGTACTTATAATCTACTCTTCATTATTAGCAGCAGCTTCAGAACAAAAAGACAAAACACTGTTTCAGAGTGGAATATTAACTCTGCAGGTTTAATAAAGGGGAGTTGAAATATATATACTTTTGATATGCAGATTTTCCAAGGGAAGACACGATACAGTTTGCTTAATAAAAAAACCCCAAACCACAAAAGGAAAAAATGTGCTATTTCTGTTCTGAAAATCTCTTTGACAACCATCAGCAGCATCAGCCTCCTCCTATCAATCTTTCATTCAAGATTTGCTGGAGCAGCAATCACACTGCACTTCTTCCTACAGCAGAAAGAGCCTCACATCACAACAGCTCCCAGTAAGTACCATAAATTTAAGTGAAATCATGTTATTTTTCAACTACCTTTGGCATTTTAGCCAAAGAACCAACAAAACAGAAAAGGGAGACACAAACAAGCTGGTGCTGGTGCTTCTCAGAACATGTGCTGAGGATGGATCAGGGCCACAATCTCCTATGCCAGTGCCCACAATGGTGCAGCCAGAGAAAAGAAACAAGCAAACAATGCAGTTTAAAATTTAATTTGATACCAAAGTAGGAAAAACCCTCACAAATGCTGCAGTCAAAAGTTACCTATGCACAACTCAGACCAGCAGTGGGCACCACAACAGACTGTCATAATGCCTTTACTCAGCATTATGCCCTAGGACTCCAAGTGGCTCCAATGCTTTTTCTGGATAAGGAATCCTAAATGACAAGCAGCAAAATTAAAAAGTATCACAGAAGTCCTGGCTTCAGAGCAAAGAAACAATTCGAGAAGGACAGGAATGCTTCAGCACCAATTATCATTGCCATCCTCTCAAAGTAAAGAATGTACTTCCTGCCAAGTAACGTAAAATGAGCTGAGCAAGCAGCACAGATATTCTCTACACTGTTGTCCAGCACGGCTTGGAATGCTGGCACACATTAGAGAGGGTCCTGTTTCACGTTATATCTGGTAAAACATGACCTCACTCTAAGCTGGGGCTTCAAATTCCTGGAATACACTGCTCTGCCTCCCTTTTAATACCACACTTCCACGCCCTGACAGCTGCAGCCCACAGGTGAGGCTTTTACAGGGATACAGGGACTCTCGTTGGTGTTTCCCTCTATGACAGTAAAAAGAAAATAGGTCTTTCTGCATTAGGTGCAGTTATTAACACGACCATGAAACCACTCAGAACAGGGGAGTTTCAGAGCACAACCACACACAAGGGGGGCACTTGGTTGCACTTACCTTTATGAGTTACACATGGCTGTGCATTAGAGCATCCTGTGCCCAAGGGCAGCTCTCTCTCAGGGCAACACTGAATACAGCATGCAAGAACAGGACAGCAGGACCATGCAAACCAATATAATCAAAGGCCTGCCTTACTGCCTTACTCATTTCCCTGTCCATAGCAGTAGGCAACAGCTGATACAAAAGAAAACAAAATCACTGAAGTAGAAAAAAGTCAGGTAGATGTTGGTATTTCTTCCACATACTCTTGCAAACTCAAATAATGTGTGAGGCAGGGACTTCTTAATGTCGGGGTATTTTATAAACCATCCTGAGTTTCTCTTCAGTGATTTTGTCTCATCTCCCCTTGAGAGCATTCATATTTTAGTATCCAAAAGCTTCTAGAGTACCAGTGCTCTGATGGCCTCAAAACCCATCTGAAATTGGTAGAAGGGCACACGTCAGCTGAAGACAGTGGGGTAAAGAAAAACCAGTTGTCCCTCACATGGTAGCAAATTGCTAAAGGCCTTGGAACATCAGGAAGAAAGGAGAAGAAAGGAAACTTACTGTTTCATACACTGTGCAATGGCATGCTGCAGACATGTAGACTCAGGTCTATTATCTCAAAACACAGTGAGAAAACAGAGGGACAGATACCAGAAAACTGCAGCACGTCACTCACTTTTACTGGATGCCAGCTGCATACCAGCTGCAAAAACACACAACAACTTCCAGTGCATAAGCAACCACCAATTTCCACAATGATCACTTCATTTCTGTTAACATCTACCATACACACATCCACAAGGAACACAAACATTTCATTAAAACTGATCTAGATTTTCAAGAAGTGTCAGACTCTCCTTGAAATGTGACTTCAACAAATACGAAGGTTCTAGCAACCAAGACATAAAGATTTAAGCTATATCTGTGTGACTTGAGCCTTTGTCCTCAAGCAGTGCCTGACAAAACACATTCACTGTCAACTACACTGATGAAGAATTGCCTCTTTTTCAAGTTACAGTTTAACACACCTGCAGTTTCTAACTCTGTCCCTCCAGCACATCTTTTGCCTGTTTCTACAAAGCACTATGCACACACACAGAGTTGCTCATCCGCAGACTGACAGTGCGTGTCTCAACCTAAAGCTGACCCTTCCCAGACAAGTAGCTCCCCCAGTCTGTCTATAATGAAAGCCTGAGCCATGCTGCTGAAATGATGCAAACAAGTATGACAGTCCCTTTCCTCTGCTAACATATTTAGGTAATGGAGTAGATCAGTCCTACCAAGAGCAACATAGCCCTGTGAAGCACGGTATTGCAGTTCCATCCCTTCCGAAACTTTTCCATAATACTCCCTTCCTGTGCCAGATGCAAATGCACTGAGTGTCAGTACAACCAGAGGTCACCCAACTAACTACCACAGGCTGCTGTGAAGGATCAGTGTTAAAGTAAATCGGGTATTATAGCCTTAAGACCGCATCTTGGTTTTTGTTTTCAGAAACTGGACAGACTAAATTTAGCACTTTAGACGGCCAGTTAGTTGGAATGTTAGTCCTGCAGTAAGATTGATGCTTCTGGCCACTGAGCAGAATACGTAAGAGTGGATCCTTGGGAAGAGCTACAGAGAAGGACTTCGTGCATCCATTACTTTCCAAGCTAAAGAGACACCAAGCAGAATGGAAGCTGCTGGCAACAGCTGCTGAACACACCTGCCATCTGTCTCTTCCAGCCAGTCTGCAAGCCACAGCTGTGTGACTTCAGCGTCAGCCAGGCCAGTGTAGTGGAACACAAGGGATTGTCGAAGCTTCATTCTGAAGTGAGGAGCAGACACAAGCTGCAGCTGTGCTACCCATACATGCAGGAAGGGAAGACAGCTCCAAGATTCAAACGGGAAGGCTCGTTGCCTTCAGTGAGCTCATGCCTTCCATGCTGAGCTTTTATCTGTGTGGACCAGCCTGCTTGGTGACCTGGTTCTTTTCTCTCATGACGAGCAGCAGGATGACCTGAAATAATGCAACTCCAGTTCAGCTTCAGCACCTCCCCTTCTCTACATTCATCTGTGTCACTCAGATAACATGTCTAGCCTCCTTTACAGAATACTTTTAAGATCCAGTGATGAAAGCACTGCCTGATAGTTAAGCAGAAAGTCACTGGAAACTTATAAAGTAAATACTTCCTGAAGAAACAACCTTCTGAACCAGTGTCTGTTGGCACATCATAAGTAAAGTACACATATTCCCTGTAATGCCTGTATGTAATTCCAAAACTATAGTGTTATTAAATAGATCATCTTCTCACTGCTAACTCCTAAATATTGTAAAGCATGATTTTATATTATTGGATTGTGAGGCTAAAATTGGAAAAATCTTATGGAGACATTTAATCTCAGCACCTCTGTAAAAGTGTGTATCTTACTGAGTAGGTTTCTATCTACAGTAAGCCTGCTGTTTAATTTTTCAATCTACATTTAAGCCTCTGAGGAGGAAAAGCTTAAGAAGCCTACTCTACACCCTAACACTATTCATTTTGGGTTCTTCTTGATATTGTGGCTAATTAGGATCTCCTAGTGTCAGACTCTTTCTACCTTTTTAAAGTTTTACTCTCCTTCTCTCACTCCTTGAGGACTACACACACAAAAAATCTGAGGAACAGGATTTTTTATTTTTATTGAAACAATAACCATACAGACTTTCACTATTTTTCTTTCATTATGGATATAAACTCTTCAAAGATCTTCATATTTCCTTATAATTTTCATAACGCATTACCAAACCTTCTCTAGGAGGCAGGTGAACAAACTCAATATTCTACACAAGATTGCCCACAGTCCTCTGCAGATAGATTGTAAACTTCTGTTTTAAAAATTGAAGACTGTGGAAATAACTTCTGACTTTTAAAGAAAAATGTAGCACTGCAGACCCTTGGAAGAGCTGTACAAAGATTCTGAGATGCTACCTTAACTGCTTAACAAATCAGTGTTTCGAAGGTAGGTGTGAACCACAGTGGAGAGAACGCCCTTCAATGGGTCTGCTTTTGATCTGCTTTCACTTTTAGGCACTGCAAAAGAAGACTGAAACTTACAAAGAAATTCACAAGAGGAAACCTACACACAGTATTCTAAACACCCAAAAAGCAGAAGTATCAAAACAATAGTAAGTCTTCTTTTGCTGGAAACAGATCTTCTCAGTGAGAGGTCAGAAACAGCAACTCCACAACCCCAAACTAGAGGCCTCAACTCCCATCCTTCCAACAAAAAAGTCAGCATTTCTCTAATAATGGTTACAATGTGCAGTCCAAGAATCTGGCATTAAACCAAGAATGTAAAAAAGAACAATGGTACTTAAGAAAAAAACTGAAATGTCTAGAGAGGAATGGAGGAACATGTTCCCAGCCTAGAGAAGCCTTCCTTGCTTTTCTGGACAGGAAAGAGAGTCAATTGCTTAAATCATCTACTTCAGAGGACTGTAATAAAAGCATTCATTGCCCTTGATTTGCAATGCAGTTAAACAAGCTTAGGCAAAGTTATTTCCCACACAGGTTTTCCTATGGATAAAGCATCAGGCACACCTATTTCTGGCTTTGCTGTACCCATGACTAACATTCAAAGACAAGCAGACAACTAATAACAGTCATTTCCACAAGTTCTTCTCTTTATGAACTTGCTGTTAGCCTTCCCTGGGGAAGCACCAGTGGCTCCTGCTTGGAATAGCAGAGGCTCCTGGGGTGCTGATGATCAGTGCTGGCACTCATGACTTGGCTCATGTACCACCTTCTCTTTGCACTACCAGACTCACTGTAGCACACAAGGACATACCACCCAGTGGATAACAGCACCTGGAGCTCCTGGGAGAGAGGTGACCCTTCCAAATACTGCTCCAAGCACTGCCTGCAACCCTTGTGCCTTCTGATGGTGCACAATAGCTGCCATGCACCGACTGTAAAGTTGCTTGTGTAAACTCCATGCAAGTACCAGCTCCTGAGGATGCAGTATCTTGAAAAATAAGTATCTTTTCTAAAACATAGTACCAACCACACAATGGCAAATGTGTAAGGAGATGGCCTAGACGTGCCACATCCATACATGAATTTGAATTTCCAGCTGTGGAAGAAAAGTCAGGACGCAAACAAAGTTGGCAGGGTCACAGTTGCACTCACTTCCCCTGTACTTCTGGGAAACTGAAAAACCAGGCATGTCCCATAGTGCACTGGCACTGCACAGCAGACACTCCACTGAAATAGCTGCCACGGATACCAACATGAAATATTTAGGAAAATACAAACACAGAAAAGAGATACTCCCAGCAGGTTGCTCAGCAATACAAGGCAAAACTATACATTACTGGAATGAATAATGAGTGGCTGGAGACACCAGTTAATTAGCTGAAAACTCCCACTGTTATCAAAAGGCAAAAAACTATATAGGAGGAAATTTGTTACCAACTTTATCTCAGAATATGTTGAAACACTTCAATTTACCTCTGCCACTTCTGCTTTTTTCTCTCCCGGCTTGGAAGAAGCTTCACTTGCCTTCTTGTCACCATGCTGTAAGTAGAGAAAATAGAAGTGTACTTATTAAGACCTTAAGTTATACGTTCTACACAGCAAATTTCCCAAACATTTTATTGCAAATAAGATTCCTTTCACATACCACAATATGACAGACGAGGACACTAAGTTTTTCTTCTCACCAATGGACAGTATTTCTACGTGACCTGCAGGGTAACTTCAAGTGGAATCAGCTGGAAGGTCATGATTTCCTGGGCAGTACATGTAACATGACTGTTCTTGTGAAAAGCTCTGGGAGATATTCAGCTTATCACTCTTTCCTCACCAGCACAGCACTCTCCAATACTTTCTCTGGAAATGCTGTCAAGTCCCACAGGCTTCAGCAGAGACTGAGCAGCTCCCAGAAAGACCAATACAACGTGTACAATGCCCTCCAACATCTGAACTTCCCTCAGACACACTAAAATACTCATTATGAACTTCCCTCAGACACACTAAAATACTCATTATGCCCAGTCCTCCTGACCTGAAAGAAAGCTGTTACCATGATTTCCCTAATTCTGGTACTGATACAGGAAAAAATAAATGCTTTAACAGTTTAGGCACATGACAAATAAGGAAATAAAGAGTTCTTCCAGGATCCCCAAACCTCATGAATCTTTCATTTCCTCCAAAACTCTAAACCTCTTCCTTTCACCTAACCTGATGTATGACCCCATTTGCTTCCCACAGGCAGCAATGTACAGAGAGATGTCATTGGTTCAGCACATGTTGTAACTCTCTATATCTCTGAAAAATAGTGAATATGTTCCCCTCAAAAAATATTTTTCAAAAGTAATAGAATAAAAGTCAAAAGCAAGAAATTAATGTAAAAGACAACATAATAAAGCTACTATCTAGTACTCAGCTACTGTAATTTCCCACAGCAACTGAGACATCTGTGAGTGAGGATTCACGTCTGGTTTGTTTTGTTAAATAAAGACAGGAGATGACTCAAGACTCATTTATTCCCTTCTGTTTTGAGGACTGAGCAGCAGGAGTGAATTTGCTAATCCACTAAGTAATCAGTTCCTACAGATTCTGCTTTACATGGCTATAGGGAAAAAGTAATGATACATGTATCACTGCACTATCTTCAAGAGGAATCTGTTCCAGCACATCAGCAGACAGCCTGGGAAAATACTATAGCTGAATGAAAAAATAAAAACATAGCCCATCCCTAACTGTTTCCATTATGCTGGTACACAACGAAAATTTCAATAATTGTTTTGAACAACCTCTAATAATTCGAGTTTTTAAAATGAGTTTGGGCACGACTAAGATACTTGACAAGTTTTAAATCTGAAAATGCTATTCTCATATTCCAATTGTGCCTCTTCGGAGGAAAAACAAGCCCTGTACGTTGTACTTTCACGTAAGAGATGAATTAATTCACTGCCCCATAACAGCACTTTAGTAATGGACACAATTAACCCAGTCATCAGTGCTTTCTACTGCTACAATAAAAGCACATCACATACACACCAGTATAAGCAACATCAGAGAGTGTGGTGTTGTTGACAGAAAAGTAATTGCAGAGAAGCACTGTCATAACACTCATGAGCTGCAGCTCCTGCCCAGCAAATCTCTGTTGATGAGTCTCTCTTCCTGTATGGATACCCTTAGTATCACAACTCTAGAAGACAAGAGCCACCCTGTATCCAGCTAATTTAGCTAATGAAGTAAGCATGTCCTTCTGCATGCCACATGTATGTTTTTGTATTCATTCATTTTCTTCTTCAAATTTGGACACTTTAAAAGCAGCAACATCAAAGTGCAAGTTTTTTAGGTTTTCTTTTCTTTTAGTAAACCAAGTTAGACAATGTAAGAACTAAATACTTAATTCCTACTGAGTGTGCCAGTCCATCTCCTCATCTTCATACCAAAGAAACCCACAGCAGGCAGGAGCATGACATCCAAAAGGGCACCCAGTCCCAGGACTATGAAGGGGAAGGTATGGAAGGGGACTGGCAGAACATCAGCTCTGTCTCTCAGGAACCTCTGGGCAGTTTCACTGTGCAGAGACAACATGGAATGGACTTTGACAAGGACCACAACTTTGCCACTCCTAAACTCAAGTCAAAAAGAGATTAAAATCATCCACTTTCCCTTTGGAATGCTATGCCAGACTGCACCTGTAATAAGGAGACTTTGACTTGGAGGCCACCTACTGCTTATTCCGACTGAGGGAACAAAGCACATACGGTTCTTTTATCTGTGAGCTGGAGTCATGCACTGTGTACACACTGAGAGCTGATACTTTCTGGCCTCGGATAATAAAACTGACTGGGAAAGTACTGCCTTGCAGAAAAATCTGCTATCCTGAGGAGAAAATCTTGGAAAGCACAGCTTCCTAACACACCTGCTGAGAAGACTATGCTGGTTCCCTGAACAACTGATGCATAAGGTATGAGGAGGGATCCTGTTTCAAGAATGCCCTTCAACAGCTCTTTGTTTATCTGTATTTCCAAGATTTGAACCCCCCAGTAAATATACATATAAATAAAATAAAGGCAGTAAATCAATCTGCTTAGTAGGAGGCTAAGCTCAGGTTTCCTGGGACAGTTTGAATGCACTGCTCCTTCTAATTCACAAGCTGATAACATTAGTTAACTTTTCATTTGGGCACTCTTTCCTTTTCCTGTTCATCTTCCCTTACAATGCCAGATACGTACCCATAACCAAGCTAGTGGGGTCAGAGCAGCTCCAGTTCTCTCATACGAGCAGTGAGTGTACAGCTGAAGTTATATTTCTGGTTTAACTCATGAGCTAAAAACAATTCCTTTGGCCCAAAATATTTTCCAGCTCTCCTAACTGAAAAGAAAGTTACACAAACCTGTCCATAATCAAAAGTTCACAAAAATGCGTAATTATCATGAAGAAGAAAGTTTATTCTGAGACCTCATCCTGTTCTAAAATGCATAAAAATGTCACCACACCATTATTTTAAGACATCTTAGCTTTATAGAGTAACTGGCCTAACTGAAGAACATAGAGCAAACAGACACCTGCATGGGTAAAAATCCAATGTCTTACTAAAGGCTTCCCTTCCAGAAATTCGTTCTAAACCTCAGGAGCCCCGTCAGCATTAAGGAGTCTACAGTTCAAAGCCACTGCACAGCATCTCAGAGGACAAGCAGTAACTGCGTGAGAAGTGAATCCTCCCTGCAAGATTCTCAGCTGAAGTCAACCAATCCTGCACTACAGATATTAAAAGGAGATGGGAGTCTGACCTGCTGTTTTAGCTGAAATGGGGAAGAAGATAAAGATCTCGGATGCTGCTCAGAAAACTGACAAAGGGTGCCAGGGGAGCTACAATTAAGCCATGTAAGGAATGGAAAGGTGAAACCCAGATTCTCCTTACATCCAAACCATTCTGCTTTAAATGCATCAGCCAGTAAAAACGTTGCTAGAGCCTCAAGGGAATCTCCTCTGTGTCATGGGACAAGACAGGAGTCCAGCCAACAACCATAACAATGTGTTTCCCAAGGGGGCAGGTGTAGGATCAGTTTCCAGGTTGTCATATCATTCTATCTTTTCTTACCCTGGATGCAGTGACCCAGAACCATCAAGGCTTTTAGCATCCATTTCATTGCTCAATGCAGCAATTTCCAAACTTTACTCCTTGAGAGCCTCTGTCACCTCCACTGCACTTTGACTGATTTGACTTAACACAATGAATGGTACTTGAAAACACAACACTGATCCAAGCTACACGGAGCAACTTTTCAGTTATAAACTCAACAGATTTCATCTACCCTATTACACATTCAGGATATACATTAAAGTGATGTTTTCTCTGAAAGCCACCTTGAACAACTTATACTTTCTGTAAAACTTTAACAGAATGCAAACTTTTTTTTTTCACTACTCCATACAGAGACTATTTCCTCTTATGACTAACAAACCATACAGGTTTTTTAAAGGATTTTTAATGCAATCGCAGGTTTGTCACAGTAGTGAGTAGCGACCCAAGTCCATCCAAACCACACAGAGCCATCAGAGAGCTGTCGTTTCCACAGGGAGGATCTGGCAAGCGTCGGCTCCTCCCGGCAGCCCCACCAACCACCTGAAGGGAAGAACATGCTCCTGGAAAAAGGCACAGCGCAGAGCTTTTTCCCAAAGCAGGAACAGGCACACATAAATCCTGCCTTTACGCAGTTCTGGTGCAGTTTCGTCACCTCTAGAGCTCGCGTTATTCAGGATATGACGAAAACCTTCCAACGGCACCAAAACGCCAGCTTTCCCAGAGTGGCTCTCGGGCGGGGCAGGAGGGGAGAGAGAGATGCGGAGCGACAACCGGAGCGCATCGTGCTCCCACCTGACCTGAAGTACCACTACAGGAGCCTTTAAAAAGGGCACTGGCTCGCCTCCAGCCACCACAACCCCCTATCCTTATCCCTTCTCCAGCCTGAATGCCAGGGAGCGGAGGGAGCATCCCGGAATACGGAGCGCTCCGCTCCCCGGGATGGTCCAGCCTCTCCCCCGAGATGGTCGGAGCTCTCCCCGGGATGGTCTAGGCTCTGCCCCGGGACGGTCCAGGCTCTCCCCCGGGATGGTCGGGGTTCCCCCGAGATGGCACGGGGTCTCCCCAGGATAGTCCGGACTCTCCCTGGGGTGGTCCAGGCTCTCCCCTGGGATGGTCCGGGCTCTCCCCTGGGATGGTCCAGGGCTCTCCCCGGGATGGTCGAGGCTCTCCCGGGGATGGTTGGGGCTGTCCCCCGGGCTCCCCCCCCGCACTCACCATGGCGTACCACCACCGGGCGAAAGCCATGCCGCTGCCGCTGCTGCTCCGCACCTCCCAGCCCGTCCCTGCCCGTCCCGTCCCGGGACGCGCCCCAGGGCGGCGCCGGGTGCGGAGCCGCTCCCCCGGCCGGGGCCATGGGGCGCCCGAGGCAGCGCCGAGCGGCATCTCCGCCTCCTCGCACACCCGTCCCCGCATCCCCGCATCCCTCTGAATCCCGCCTTACCGCCGCGGGCAGCGCCTGCCGCCACGCCCCGGGCTCCGACATGCCGACCCCGGGGAAGCGGAGCGCGTCCGGCCGGGCTCACACAGCTCCGCAGGCGGCTGGAAAGGCGCTCGGTCCCTCCCCTTCCTGCGGGCGCCGAGCCCGGACGGGCGAGCTGGGGGGGCCACGGGGCCGGAGCGAGGCGGCAGGGAGGGAACCGAGAGCCCGTGGCAGGGCAGCGCTCAGCTGGGAGAAACGTGGCTTTTCTCAAAAATGAGCGGGGGGAAAAGCAAACAGACACTTTAGTTCTCCTCATGAGAGTGATTCCCATTGGAAAAGCGTTTGGGTGTGCACAGCGACCCTAGGCTGGCTTCGGGGCAGCTCCCACCGTGGATGCCCCTTACGACTTCCCCCAGGATGGAGCCGGGCGGTGGGTGGTTGGGGCTGCTCCAACACCCGGCTGCTCCACCAGCCTTGCTCCAGCCTTGGCATCCCGGCTGCTCCACCAGCCTCGCTCCAGCCTTGGCATCCGGGCTGCTCCAGCAGCCTCGCTCCAGCCGTGGCATCGCGGCTGCCCCACCAGCCTCGCTCCAGCCTTGGCATCTCGGCTGCACCAGCAGCCTCCCTTCAGCTGTGCTACCCCAGCTTCTCCACCACTCCAGCTTCTCCTCAAACCTCAGCCTGAACTCGTTCCCACCACGCAAACACCCTTGGTTTTGAAGACAGCCTCGTATCCTGTGGGGTGATGTGGTGTTTAACACTCACTTCCAGAATATTTGCCATAGCTCGGGTTAGAAAATGGAAAAATGCAGAGCTTGTGTGCAGGAATGGGTGCAGTTCACCAACTTTGTCCTGCCCAGGTCTTGTTTGTGCACAGCAAAAGTTGTTTGAGGTGTTCTGTGCCAGGGGATCTCAGGTTCAAGCTGGATGAGTTGTACTACTCCAAAGAGGTAAGAGCAGCAGCAGTTCCTGAACACATGGCACCTGTCAGGGGACCCTCTCTGTCAGAGGGAGGGAAAGAAAAGTGTCCCAGTCTTTAGGGAGTGCTCATCACCTGCTCCTTGCTTCCTTGGGGAAGAGGCAGTAGGACTAAGCCACTTGAACCCAAACAATGCTATGCCCTCACCTGTCAGAATGAAGAAACAAGTGGGTGAGGGTGAAGGTGAACCCCTCAAGGCATTTGGGAATGGCTTTAAGCTGTGGAGAGGGAGGATGGTTCAGACATTCTGACTGCGTAAAGCTGCCCCTTCCCATCCTTTCTGATGAGATCTGTGCAGATTTATGGCTGGTCTCTGCAGTGTTTCAGCCTGTGACACCTAGAAGTTTTGCATTCTACTTGACAGGTCACCTGCCTAAAACTTTAAGTACCCAGCCTCTACCTGAGCTCTGCATTGCATGTGGCCATGAAATTGTAAAAGCAGTTGCAGGGGACCATCTTGTAAGGATGTGCATCCAGGCGAGGAGCTCCAGAGGAGGTGGAGGGAATGGCTGTGTTTAATGCATGGCTTCTACACAGGGCTCCTGTGTGTGCTCTTTAATCTGGGATTGCTCTGACAGGTCTAGCAGCCTGTACTACGTTCCTTGGCTGCAGACCCTCCCTCCCTGCTGGTACAGTGCTCCAGGGAGCCTCCAGAGAGCTTCACCCCTCTCACTGCTGTGTGCCTGATGACAAAAAACTGGAACTGATAGTAATTGAAATGGTGAAGTTGCACAGTGACAAAGCAGGAATACATGAAACCCTTGGCGAGGTCAGTCTGTGTCATGCTGGATGTTCAGGGTTCTGCTCACCCAGAAGCATGTCATCAGATCTAAGCTCTCCTAGTGGCTTAGGTTTACTCGCTGCAGGAATGAGGAGAGCTGCCCAGACACTTGCCCCAGTTCATGCAGATGCTGCGGGTGTTTTGGGAACTGACTGGGCTCCACCCAGCCTTGCAAGGAAATTTCACTTTAGGGTAAAGGGGATGGCGCTGCTGTTTCTGTTAGAAGGCTCCTCTAGTTTGCCACTGCTTTAGGAAAACATTGTTTATGGGCAATTTCTGCATAAATTTACTCTTAATGAGTTGAGATTACTCGTATATGTAAAGGATGTAGGCAGCACACATTTACCTGGGGATGGAAAAGCAGGTCCTTCTTCCTCTGGACAGAAGTGATGTCAGCTGATGGGTGTCTGAGTCAGCTTTTCAAGTGCTGCAGGCCTAAACACCCTTCCAACACTTTGCTCATTTGGGTAAAGATTTGGGTATCTGAGTGGAGCAGTTGCTGGTAATAATCCAACTATCAGTTTTTTCAAGGAATACTGACTGGAGACAGAAGGTGATCACATCAGGAACACGCAGCATCTTTGCTGTGATAATGTATAATGTGGACAAGTATTCAAAAAAGACCTAGTGTGCTTTCAATAGTCATTTAGAGCTACACATCATGGATATATTTTCATGTAATCCAGGGTATTAGGAGTCTAAAATTGGAATCCAGAATCACAGACTCATTTTCCTCACCGTACCTCATCTCCAAAGGGCATCAGTTGACGTAAAACACTTCTGAATAAAAAGGTGCTCAAAATTCTGGCAGGGTTGGCTGAAATTTTTGCCAAGCATACATATTTTATTAATGTAACTTGCATAATAGTATGACTGCAAGCTTATGAGTCATTCCCAAATTTACAAAATAAAGTACAAAATCTCTTGTGTAACTGGAATTTTATCTAGGGTAGGCTAAAAGAAGTCTCAATTAAGTATAAAAACCAGTCAAATTGATTTTTTTAATCTCTTTCCTCCTCTTCTTGTGGTTTACCAAGAAAATCATCCCATGTTTTTGTTCTGTTGTCTTCCTCCCAAAACCAAAACCATCAGGACTTTTTTTTTTAACTTGGTGCATTCAGTCCCACCCTGTTTGAACACACCCACAGTAACAAAGACAGGCAAGTACATTTCATTTCTTCTTCTACTGTTTTTGTTCACAAAGTGTTCAGTAAATGGAAATTGGAATTTTCAGTTATGGAAATCCTGTCTGTTGATAAGAATAATTTGATAACATCCTTGCTCTAAAAAGCTATAACTCCAGTCCTCACTATTGAAAATAAAGGTTTCTTTCCATATCTGTGGATACCTATATTTTTGTACATCTAGTCAATGTGTACACTTTTATCATATAAATGGGATGACCTCTGCTCATTTAATGTGGTTTAAAGATTTCCTGCTGGATTCCATCCCACTGCTGAATGGGGATTTCCTTTTCACAGACAGAAGGCATAAGCTTTGACACCAATTAAGAGAAAATTAGAGCCTTCCTTGGTATTTGATATTTTGTAATTCCCTAAATACTGAGCTGAACATCAATTAAAAACAAAACAAAACACAAACTTTCAAATTAACTTTCAACAATAACTGGAGCCAAATTTGAATGATAGGTATGAAAGTTTTTGTTTATCCAGATTTTCTCTTTCCTTACACTGAAATACATCAAATTCCAAAGTTCTGCAGAATGTATCACATACAACCATGAGTGAAAAAAAGGGATGTTGTTGCCTTCATCATACAGGACTGTGTTCCGCTCCCATGTGTTTGGTCCTCCTCTCTCTCCACAGGCAGTTTCTACTATGGAAGCAAAATGAATCCATCAGTTTTGGGAGTCAGCAGAGATTCAAGGCAGCTAAGGTGAGACCACACTATTCCCAAAATACTTCTAGCTGTTGATTTGGAAACCACTTAGGAATGTGTGCTTCCCAACATTGACTTGCTCCATTTAGCAAACCACAGGCATTTCTCTGGACTGGATGCAGACACAGACAAGGTTATGACTCCAAAGTGAGTCCAAGAGGAAGAGCAGCATGATGAGCTGGGCGTTTCCCCAGTGAATGTCAAACATTGCAGCTATGCAGGAGTGGCTAACCTGCAGCTCACGTCTGTCTGCTGGTTTTATCTAAAAAGAACTTTCCCAAGATTAGGTATATTCTCTCAAGTGTAAAATTAAATCATGAAATTACAGCAAAATGTATGAGCTAGGCCTTGCTTTTATTACCCTGATTTTTAGAGATCTATACATATGAAAATTGCACCAACATTTGTCCAAGATTCTCAAACTGTAGGGTTAGATTAGTCTGTAGTAGAAACTGCAGATTGATTAGCTCTGTGAGAGGTGAGAAAAAAACCCCTTCTGTATTTATAAGTAAATTTTAAAGTCTTTTTACACTAGAGTTTCAAAATTAATAGAAATCCATGCTAATAAAAAGAAACACCTTTTAAGTACAGTTTACATTGTCAACCTGCAGATTTTTGAAAAATGCTTTTGTCTGTGTCAACTCCATGTATTTCAAATAATAAAATGCATGCAAGGGATTAAAACTTTGTGTACTTCTTGGACATTTTCTTAATCTCCATTTGCTACAGAAACAATGATTTGCCTGAGACTGATAGCATTCCCTCCACTGCCACACTGCACTTATCCCTAGTTATCCAAGTGCGCAACACTCCCCTTAGGGCAGTTCTCTCCTTCAGGTGAAATTCGTCCTGAGATTCTTGGTATTAATAGAGGCTCCACAGAGGAAGCGTTGTGAAAAACAGATGTGGATTTCTGAAAGGCATCCAAGTAAAACAAGCTAAAAATTGTTTGCCTTGGTTTGCAAAGATGCAGTAAATCATTAATGCAGGTGACTTTTGATCCCAGGATAGCAAAGAAGAGGTCTTACAGGACACCACACCTCTGCTTATGACTTGGTTTATAGTTTGTTTTTCTCACTGTCTCACCTATGCACAGATACACAAGATACTAGAGTTTAAAAAGCCCAAACCAGATTGAAGGATGGTTAATAACTAATCCAAAAGCAAAAACAAACCAACACTCAACTACTTTATACATAGTGTGTATATACCTTCATACATACACACACACATACATACATACATACATACATACATAAATGGCTGTATGTCTGTCTTGCAACTATTTGGTACAAGTATATGATGCAATGCACTATATCTCCAGCTAATATTCCCATGATTCACAGGAAAAATAAAAGGCAAGTGACTAAAGACTGAAGAATAATAACTCAAAATAGCACTGAAAGATAGAATTAGTTTACACTTAAGACATAACAAAATGTCATGTTTAGGAAAGAATTTTGATAGGAACCTTGTAGATACTCGAGGTTGAGGAACTCTCCCACTTGCCTCCACTCAGCCTTTGTTTAAGAAAGAATTTTGATAGGAACTTTGTAGATACTCGAGGTTGAGGAACTCTCCCACTTGCCTCCACTCAGCCTTTGTAAGGGGTATCCAGAGCATCAGCCTGTAGTTGGATATCACCTTGAGCTGTCAGTGACAGAAGCAGTCCACATGGTCATGACCCTCTAAAATAAAAAAAGATGCTCAGTTTTTCAGCTGTGCCTTGGGGCCTTTCAGGCCTGTGCTGCTGGAAGAGTACTGGACACTACTGGTGTTTATAAAACACAAAATGCCTTTTTTTTTGCCAGCACTGCTAAATATCTCTTTTTCTTCCTGCTAGCATTCAAAAATTCTTCCCTGATCCTGTGTTGTATGGACAGTGATGCTGTCCAGGGCAGTGGTGGAGTCAGCATCCCTGGAGGGATGTAAAAGACATGTAGATGTGGCACTTGGGCCTGTGGTTTAGTGGTGGGCATGGCAGTGCTGGGCTAACAGTTGGACTCAATGATCACAAGGGTCTTCTCCAACATGAACTATTTCATGATTCTACCATTCTTCTCATATTCTTTCAGCAACTGCCTGCAAAACAAGACATCAGTAATTATAAGAGTACTTCCAGTGTTTTGCTCTGCACTTCTGACAGGTTATGAAAAAGACCTCTGGCAAACAAGAAATTCCTGTTGAGAGAGAGGGAAATTATAGTGCTGTGTGCTGCCAGCTCTTTTAAGTTGTAGCACATTCACTGTTCTTAGCTGGGTGCAGCCTCTGCCTCAGCAGGGTTTGAGGACCCCGAGCTTCCATTCGTATTTTGGGAAGGGGCTGTTGCTTGTGCTGCCACTAAACAGGCTGAGGAGGCTGAGGGGTGTCCAGGGTCACACCAGTGCTTGTAGCAGATAAAGGCATTAACCCTGAGTTTTGTGTATGCACAGCCCTTTCTGTCACACCACATTTCTGGTCCGACAGTGGGGCTATATTAGCAATTAAGTTATTATCTAGCTTGTCCTCTTCGGTGTGCTGTGCGTGAAAAACAACTGTGGTTTCCATTCAAGCATGAAGTCATGTGTAATGGCCTAATTAGGTCTGCAGGATGTATTTGCATGCAGATGCACTCAATCATATGCATATTTTAAGTGCTAACACATTATATTAATTATACTTGAGAGTTAGAAAGAAAAGGTTGCAATATACTTTGCCAGTCACAGTTGCATGATAGGCCTGGAATTAGGGATAAGGGCAGGCAATGCCATCCCTTTGGAGAGCTTCACATTGCTCAATAATTGCAGATTGGCTTGTGGAGGTTGGTGGGTGCTGAGCATTTAGCAGCTTTGTTAGCATCTGGTTCATCCTGTGCCTAACTTGGTTGACTAATGCCTCCTATGAAAGTGACACTAACAGGTTAAAAGCTGCATTAATATTAACAACCATGTGTGTACGTGATTGTGCATCCCTGAATCCATTATAGCCATCGACTGCTCTGCTATTACTTGCCTGTTTGGGTGTTTTTTCAGTTGCCTGGTTCAAGTTCTTCTCCATCACTGGCAGCTGCATGCTCCCCACAGACAAAGTTTCACAGGTCTCTTCTTGGATGAATGCCACACTTGATGCCTTTTAAGAAGCACAACTTCCAGTCAAAACAACACAAAGGAAGCCAAAGTAGGGACAGGCTGGGAGAGAAATGTTTTACGGAAAATCGCAACGCTGCTTAGCAGTAAATCATTTCCTGTTTCAGAAATGTGCAAGAATAAGGAACTGGGATTGCTTGGAAGGGAAATATGGGTAAGATGGAAAATGTTTTACAGCTCTGTATTGTTTTGAAGGCAGTATACATTTTTCATAGTTAAAAAAGAGAAAGCAAATTAAACTAACATTGAGCCAAACCGGGGATAAGTGAGCACCAGGACCACAGCACTCGGTGAGCTTGGCTTGATGTTTAGTTCAAAGTATGTTGAAAAACCCCACCTTCACCTTTTCCACCTTTTCACTGTGTGCTAAAGAGATTGCTCCCACGCTGCTCACTGATTGCAGCTATTTTGTAGCTGCAAAACAGTACAATAATATAAACCATTGATTCACTTGAGCAGCCAAAGAGCTGTCATTGGGTGAGAGCCTCTGTGATGCATTGCTTTAGGACATCCCTGTTTCCAGCAGCTCCCCTTCGTGCTCACGCTGCTCTGGAAACAGACACGTGGCATTAATGGAGCCAAAGTGTGGACCACTTCCACTCAACACACATCCTTTCCCTCAGGAGTAGTTCTCTGTTCTTCTTTCTATTTTAAGCCATGTTTTGCTTTTGTGTTTGCCCTGAGGAGTGCAGTTGGGTAGCCCTGCACTGCAGAAAAACCTGTTTCTTTGCATGTTCAGCACCAAGCATCAGCACAGGAATGAAACCTCTTGGTAGGACAACCCAGCACAATTTAAATGCAGTTGCTGTGCAAATCACTTTAAGCTGAAACAGAGAAGGCTTTTTTTTTGTTTTGTTTTGCGGGTTTTTTGCACATCACAAAACCCCAAATCTGTCACTTCTACCCAGAGGCACATGCTGTTTCTCTGAGGCAGGCTGGTGCAGCCAGGCAGCCAAGGTGATGTTCAGCCCAAAATGTTGCAAAACCTGAAGTGTTTCACCATGGGGCAGCAGAGCAATCACAGGGAGGAAGTTTTCTATTTGAGGAAATGAATTTGTTTTGTGTGGAGTGACACTGCCCAGGACCATGCCCAGGCTTGTGCTGCCAAAACCAGCCTGGCCACCTTGTCTCACTCTGATGGTGTGCTCTGCCCTGGCACCAGCAAAGCACCCTTGCCCTGTGTCCGAATCCCCAGGCACTCAGGGTACCTCCAGATTTTCTGGATGAGAGGCAGAGAAATCTCCTGGTAGAGGAGCAAGGCTGGACCCTCTGGAATCTGTGCTGGGAAGTGGAGGCACCTTTGCCCCATGCCTGCTGCTCCCCTCATACTGCTGTGACTCACCCGCAGCAAGCACGATGACAGACAGATCTGTCCTGCTCTGCTCTCTGAGTCCTTAGGCCAGTGGCACAGTGGCTCTGGTGTGGAGTAAAGAGCTAAATAATTAATGTACAATTATTAAATGTGGCAGAAATAGTGGCCTCGAGTGAGAAAATAAATCCATCCTGCCATTTAGACCCTGAAAATAGGCAATAGTTTTGCAAGCAGTACATTATGAGTACAAGTGCCCACCTCCCACATCAGGCACCAGGAAAATGAAAATCCTTGTCCTCCACACAGAATTTGGCATAGCTGGAGAAAATGTGGTCACTTGGGCTTGCCAGGGACCTGCTTCAAACCTCACTGCAAATAATGGCTTCCCACTGCCCTAAGTGAGTTTTAGATCAAGTCCAAAACCCACTATTTCTGCAACAATAAAGTGTGAAAACACTACTTTGCATGAGTGAAGTCAAGATATCTGCATGTGTGAAAATCCCCTGTAGAGGATTTTCCTTGTAGGATTAAAAATGTCACAAAATCAGGGCACCAAAGTCCATTACCCTTTTAAACAAGATTCCAGCATTGCATACTGCTCTCAGAAGATACCAGAGGCTTTTAAACAGCTGATGGCTGCCAAATCCACTGTCAGTGTGCTGATACTTGTGGTGAGCAAACAGTTAAACACCAGGGTGCCTCTATCTGCGCAGTGATGCCAGCACAGACATTTCCTCCACATCTTCTGCCTCTCCTGCCAGAGCACGAGGTTCTCTGCAAAAGTCAGGGGACAGGCTTCACATGCCAAAAAGATAATCTCTAGGGAACCAGAACACCTCTGGGGAGGGATGGGAAAGACTAAATACAGCCCATGGAGCAAAATATGAAAGGGACTCCCAAAACACTGGCGAAATCATGCAGTGGTCTGAGGTGGGGAGCTGCATCATCCTTTGCTTACAGACAGCATATCTCTGGGGAGAAGGCAGTTTGTGCCCTGTTTCCAGGGTTGGATGGAGCTGGTGTGGGGCTGGCAGTTGATTTTGGTCCCTCTGACGGCAATCCTGCTGCCCTCCTCTGCCCCTCGCTGCCTGCATTCCAGCGTGTTTACTGCAGGGCTGCAGACCAGATCTTTACAAGATGCACAGAGCATGACTCACTCACAGCAATGCCCTGGCTGGGGCAGAGCTGGGTTGTTAAATCTAAAACTTTCCTTTCCGTATCCCAAACCCTGCAGAGAAGCTGGGCTCTGCTGCACAGACATGTTGACATGACTTTGCTTGTACTCTTCTTTTTCTTTGTCTTGGCAGAAATCTTGTATGGAAAGGTTCTTAAGAGTCATTCTGGCTCGGATCTGAATTTCTGAGTGTAGAGCAGCAGCACGTATGGGCCAAGTCAGACACTTCTGCACTTGCGCTGTTGGGAGGAACTCACCCCTATCAGTGAGGATGTGCTGCCTCCCCTTGTCTCCATCTCCCCACCATGTCTTCCAGGGCTCTGTAAAACACCCAAAAAGCTACCCCACATACCCAGGAGGTAGGAGATTTTATACCCTTACATTTGCAGATGTCTGTTAAGACTCTAGACTTTGCCAAATTAATTTCATCACAGTGCTTTTCACCTCTTTTTGGACTGTTGGATGGCTTAGAATTGGCCTTCTGGCAGTGCAGGTTCTTTCCAGGTGACACATACCTGGGTTAGTGTTTGCTGTACACAGGCTTCTGCCTCCTCAGCCCCTAAGTCCTCCAGAAAGAGTCTGTGATATACCCTGTTTTTTACCAATTGCACTGGCAATCAAAACATCATCAGCTAATCATCATTACTTTGGTTAAATTATATTATTCAGTGTTTTGATTTTTTTTCTGATGCTCTGATGACATCTGGGAACCTCAGGAACATTCCCACACTGAGAAATATTTAAATCAGAAAGACAGAATCTGAAGAATTTAAGCCCTTAGACCTACACAGCCCTTTCAGCTGCTCAAAATAGCTCTGCACATCAGTTGCATCATGGTGGTGGGTTCTCCTGTCCAGTGGTACTCTTTGCATCTCCTCCTCTTCAGGGTGCCCCACTGGAACAGCAGGCTTTGATTTTTGCTGCTTCTTCTCTGAGGATCTCCCTAAGCCCCACTGGGGCCATGACTCATTTCCTCCTATGGCTCATCTCATCCTTTCTGCTGCCAGCTTGCTCTTCCCCTCTGCAGCAGCAAAACGTTACAAAAACAAGCAAAACCATCACATTGAAATTTGGTCTTTTTTCCTGCAGCATGTAGGGAGCCTTGTCTATGGACACCTCTGTGAGGCTTCATATACAGTGTGGTATGTAAGGAAAGGTGAGAAAATCCAGCTGTCTCCATGTGGAGCCATTTTATATTCCTGTTGTGCCAATGTGCAGGGAGGCACCAGCAAAAATAACT
>JAOXXN010000364.1:49459196-49470145 GCA_026770055.1 Myrmophylax atrothorax
ACATGGAGCAAGGGTGACACGCGGTGATGACACAGAGAAGTACAGAGGCGTTTTGTGGCCTGTCTGTTGCCCCCTCATTGCTCAGGATGGTTTCAAACCCACAATAGATGGACTTCATTCATGGTGGCTCAGGGCCATGTGAATGTCCTCCTTCCAGTGTCTGTGTCTACCCATGGTCAGCAGTTCTGTGGTAACAAGCTCAGTCCCAAAAGCAAGTGAGAAGACATGTTGGACAAAGCATAAGTTCTGTTAGTCTTAGAAAGACTCCATACTCTCTTAAGGAAGAGAAAAATAATTTTAAAACCAAATGCAAAATTTTCCAAATTTAAATCCAGTAAAACACGTTGCTCCATGATCCTGGGAGTGGAAGGCGCCTTATGCTCAATATGTGCCTTCTAGTTCTTTTCTACTGATTTGCAGTAAGTCTGCAGCAGAAGGACCTGCCTTGCTAGATATTAAGGGATATTTATGCTGAAGGTATGATGAGACACATTTGGAGAGGTTTCAGCCTGTAACAGTACCAAGAAACCTTTTTGAACATGCAAGAAAAGTTAAGAAAGAAACTAAGCAGTGCATCCTATAGTGTCTAATAATTTGTGAACACTAAAGGAAGTTTTCCTTGCCAATAATACCAGTTCTAACAACAACTGGGAGAAGCACAGCATTATTCTTACTATGTCTGTTGTGCTTCTAGTAGAACTAGAAAAAGACACTTAAAAAAAGAGTTTCACAGGGTTCAAAGCTCTTTATGAAATTAGGCTAAGAATGCAAGATATATTATGCATTAGGAAAATAACAGCTCAGGAAACAAACACATTTAGTAATGATGAGTATCCTGGACAGGATTCAGCTGGTTTCCAGCATTGCTTTGGAGCATTGGCTGTCTTTAAGAGGAAGCTTGAATTGGCATTTTCACCATACAAGAGCTCCCTGTGTCTTTAAAAGCAGCAGGTCATAGAGCATGGTATCGGGGTTATGGCTGGAAATTCAGCAGCTTGAATTTCCATGAGACCCTCAGAGCACAGTGTCAGCCCACCCCAGAAGGGCCATGCTTCTCCTCAACCTTCTTGATGTGAAAAGCCCCTGTACTGTTGCGGTTGGGGGATGATAAAGTAGAGCTGCTCATCTCTCAGAGCAACGCATGTCTGATCTCTGTCCTGGAGAATGTTATTTAGTGATTTCTACCATTTACAGAAATGCAGAGGTCTTATGGACAGAAAAGGGCCATTAGTATGTGGCAACTCCTTCCACTGCATAAACTTAATTTTTCAGAGGTTTTGCTCAAATCAGGATGAGAAATCTGGTATCAGTTCTTGTCATGCCTTGCTTAGAAAGCAGAGGCTTCCACACATAATGTGACATACATAATGGCTGTATAAATAATTACTGTGTCTTCACTCTGTATGAGCTTTGCATTATTAACCATTGCAGGTTTTATTGTGCAGCTTTGTTGATCATTTGCATCTTTCAGAGGCAACACAACTGGAAAGTAAATGAGTTTCATAACTGGCTCTGCAAGTGAATTGCATTTTGCAGCTATTGGGATGGTAGTGCAGAATAAATTTTATTCTGAAATTCTTTCCTTGAGGCTTCCCCTTTTAAAGGTACCTTTATGTCTTTCAGCACCAAGTATTTCCCAGTGGATGTTATGTTATATTTCCTTTCCGATTTCTTCTCCACTTGTAATATCTTCCATGATATATTACTATTTGGAGTGGCTGATGCCAAATGGTAAAGTTTTTTCTTTATCCTTCTCTGGACCTTTGCAAATGCTCCAGACCGTTGTTAGAAATGCACCTTAAACTATTCATGTTTTTTTAATAGAATATGTTATCCTGGAAGATTGAAGCTATTACCTCCCTGCTGTCATATCTTTGGAACAACGATCAATTTGCTAAGTAGGAGGAAGAATAACCTATTCTATTCACCAGTCTTTTTTAATCAGTGAGTACGTTCATGGCTTGTTAGCAGAGCCCTGGCTGCCTCTCTGCAAGCTGCCAGCCTGCCACAGCGGATTCTTCTCCACCCTTTTCCCTAAACTGCCATGGGAGAGCTGTTAATGAGAGAGGCCGGCTGGGTTATGTGATGAACGTCTCTGCTGAGTGTAAGTCAAAGGATGCGGCTGTTGCACAGGGCTGGCTACAGCCTTGGCTACAGCCGGGATGATGTGCACACAGCTTTCCTGTTAAAAATGGGAAGTTTTTTGCCTCCCTCACATTACACTGGCAGCCAGACCTCTGAAAATAAATCAGAGGAATTTTGGCAGCTGGCACAGAGGGTTGATAATGTTGGGTTGCTCCTACTTATGGTCAGATTTAAAGGGCCAGGCTACTCCTGGTATTAGCAGACACAGCCCTACTGAGTTGCAGTGGGCATTGGAAGGACCTGGAGAAGCCCAGTGTGCAGTGACGTGAGTTTTGGTCCTTCCCTCTTGTGTATAGGCATGTGTAGCTCTGTAGACATTGCACTTGGCAACATGGCAGTGGTGGGCTTGGCTCTGCTGTGTGAACAGTTGGACTTGATGATTTTTAGACGGGTTTTCCTGCCTAAACAATTCTGTTATTCTCTGAGGCTCTGATTCTGTGAGTATACACACAGTGTGAGCTGTCACGCTGGAAACAGCTGCCTCCAGTCCTGATAAAGATACCACAAAACTCAGTTTCTCCATGCTAAGATGGTGTTTGCCAAACCCCATTTTCTCTACAGCTAATCCTCATTTTAAAAGGGAAATTGTGGCCTGACTGAAGTTGGTGAAAGGTTTGGTTCTGAACTCAAGGAGGCAGTATTTTAACATCATGTTTCAGACCACTGGGATACACCTTCCAGCACTGCCTGTCATCTCTGCTGCTCTTCTGTTAATTCGTCTTTTACCTCGGTTTCATTTAAAGTTTGTTCCTCTCTCTGCAGAAAATGTTTTTTCCCGGTAAATCTATTTCACAGTCTCTTCCATGACTGTTTGATTTATATCACCTCAAATCACCTGTGATCTTCTGCAAAGCAGCAGTCAGTCTCTGCAAGCTTGTCTAACCCCATTCTCTGTTGTGTCAAGCTGCAGCCATCTCAAAAACATCCCTGTCCTTTTCTGCCCTCTCCAGATGCAGTTCAGACAGAGCTGCACAATCTGACAGAGTACAGCCAAATTGCACTTGCCCGTGGAAAGGCTGCCTGGTGTTTATTGCTGTGTTGTAAACCGTGAGAAAAACTGTGAAATCTGTAATTCACATCCCACTGCCTTTTGAGAGGAGCAGGAGGACGCAACGGGAATTGTTGCTGCATTTCTGCTGATGTGTTCTGAATGTTGCCTCTGAGGCATGGTAGTGAAAGGCAGCTTTTAGTGTTTTATAGACAAGTCTATAAAAATTAGGTTAGGGAAGTTCCTCTTCCACAGGAGGTGATGTACTCTCTGTAGTCTGTGAAGATACCAGTGCAGCATTTTGGGGACCCTGGCCAGAAGAGACTGAATTGTTTTGCAAGCACTAATTTTGCTGATTTGTGCCTCAGCAGCATGGACAAGCTGTCTGAGCCATCTCTCTTACCCAGCCTCTTCTGGGAGTGGGAAAAGAGTGGCTGAGGAGCTAAACACCAGGACTTCAGCTACATCCCTGACTCTTTATTCCCAGCCTGGGGAAGGGGCTGCAGATCCAGCCCCGAGTGCATCCAGGAGCATCACTGTGCTCCCAACAGCAGTGGAAAGGTTTCTGCTTCCTTTGAATAATAGTTAATTAGTGCCCCTCTGTTTAAAATTGCTCCTTTTCTGAGTCCATCAAAGTCTGTGAAAGCTTCATCCCATGTTTTATGGGGATTAGGAGGAAGGATAATTTACATAAGATAAGGAAAAATGATACAGGAAAGGGAAGAAATTATTCCAGAATAGAAGCCATTAGCACAAACAGTAAGAATTACTATTTTTTAAATTCCTATTTTAAGGATATAGATATGTATTTTGGGGCCTCATTTTCTCTCCTAGCACCATGCAGCACCATGGCAGGATCCAGCTCCACAGCAGGATGTATTGAACAACTGGGCTTGTTGCACAAAGTCTGGGGCAACCTGGAAGCATTAGCCTCTTGCAGAGCATGTGGATGCTGTCAGGAAACATCTGATGGGGGTGGGTGGACAGCTCCACGAGTTTGTTCTGCAGCAGCTCCAGCAGAAGAAGAAAGGAGGAGGAACTCTGTTTGAAGGGACTCTGTAGGTGGTGCAGAGAGCACATCTCCATATTTTCTTTTTTTTTTTCCCTCCTGAGAAATAAGTGGAAATAAATAATTCATCAGGAGGAAAATCATAGAGAGGTGGAAATTTACTGTATGAATGCATGAAAACATATTAGAAGTCTGAGCAAATATATTTCTTGTCCGAGCACTTTTCTTCACATGAAAATAACTTTTTGTGGAGTCAATAGAATGTTTTTATAAAATAAAAATATGAAATGATTGGTTCATGCAACCTGATCACATGCTCAGTTTGAGCATTACCCTTCAACATCACTGCAAGTACAGTGTCTGTGGGCAGATCAAGAGCCCTGCTGCCTCCACTGGCAGGGCAGGAACTGCAAGGCAGGGAACAAACAAAAGAATCCCAGAATACTTTACGTTGGAAAAGGCCTCTAAGATCATCAAGTCCAACTACTAATCCAGCACAGCCAAGCCCACCACTAAACCATGTCCCTCAGTGCCACATCCACAGGTCTTTTAAATCCCTCCAGGGGTGGTGATTTCACCACTGCTCTGGAAAACCTGTTCCAACACTTGACAACCCTTTTGGAGAAGAAATTTTTCCCAATATCTGAACTAAACGTCCCCTGGTACAATATTAGGCTGTTTTCTCTTGTCCTATTACTTGTTACTTTGTAGAAGAGACCGTGCAGGGGAAAGACCTGAATAGCAAAGCGCTCATCTGAAGGCACTGAGAACCCAATACTGAGAACCAGAGATCATTATTTGTTAAAGTCCAGTCACCAATGTCAGGGGCACTTCCATTAATGTGAATATCCACCATATACATCCTGAGGATGCACATGGCAGTAATTCACAGGATGCTTTGTGCGTAAGCAACAGCTTCACCAGGACTTGTGAGAGTCCTTATGAGGACAAGAGGGGATGCTGGATGCTGATCTGCTTTAGGGGATCTCTTGAGCCAAAGTTCAAGTCATCCCCTTTGCACCAGTGAGTAGGAGCATGGGCTGCCAGGTTGTCTAGTTAAAACCACATGTTAACTTGTCTTTTCTAGACCGTCAATGGCATTTCAATGGATCAGAACTTTGTAAAAGTACCCTGATACTATTTCTTACTTAAAAAATTTCTCTTGATCAGCCAAGTAACAGCAGGGTCTGGGGTCAGCTAGCAACTACCTGTGTTCCCAAGTATCATCCTGCATCAGCATCTGTTCACCACCTTTGCTATTCCATTTTACACTGAGGTTATATACTGTGCTACCTATCCCAGAACCTTATGACAGCAGCTATCCCACTGGCAAAAATATAGCTAAATGCTTTCTGTGGACTTTCTTCTTTGTTCAGCTCATTCACAGGTGTCCATACCAACCTGTTTGTGCGTTACAGCTGCAGCTGTATTTGCCAAACTTATACACAGACTAGTTACAGCACAAAGAAGCAGAAACAGCAGGAACACATCCTGATCTTGGCCAGAGCAGAGCACTGCCCTGACTTTACATCTCCCTTCTTTCCTGCCTTTGTGGTGGCTACCAAAATTGATACCCTGCAGTAAGCATCATCTGCTGCCGTGTGGGACTGTGTGTGGTGGGACCCTGGGCTGGTACCAGCTGCAGAGCTGTGAGGATCAGCCTGTTAATCCGAACAAGAATGCAGGAGTGCATCAGTCATTCAACCCCCTTGGCATGGGGTCAGTAACACACAGATGATCTCAGACACAAGCAGCTTTCATTACCTTGAAAACCCTGTCTGCCAGTCTGAAGCATGATTCCTTGTTTGCAGAGATAATGTCAATGACTGGAATAATCATCAACCTGATCCAGACGGAAAAGTAAACATGTTATTTTCATAGCTGGAGCCATGTTTGCTGAGCAGTAGTGCCTGTGACACACTGGAGGATGAGCTCACACCCATGAAATATTTCTGTTCCCACTTCTATTGTCCTTTGCAACGGAAGCTCTCACCTCTGTTTTTTACTATAAAACCCTTGTAGGAGAGGGATCATCCGCAGTTCTGACTCAGACCATTAAGACCATATTGAGAAATAACTTTGGTTTCCCAGAAGGCTAATTTACGTCAGCAAGACAAAAGATAATCAGAGTCATAAATCTTTGTCTGTGTCCATATCTCCTGATTGCATTAAAAATATCAGGACCATACTTTCTGTACCTTAACCAAGTGCAGAAATTTGACTTGGTTTTGCTAACATCTGCAGTGCACAGCAGTTACACTGTTTTATAGCTGCCTCATTTCCAGCACGCTGGAATTAGGCATGGTCTGTAAATTATGCATGACTTTTTAACATTCATGAATCCCCATCATTTTATTTTATTGATCAGTTTTTTACCATAATTGGCAACAACCCATGAGAAAAATGAATGTTCTACATCAGGCAAATGGGAATTTTATTGATGTAATATTGGGAAAGCAATAGACACGCTTAGCAAGCTAAAATGTTACTATCCTTGATGCTTGTTTGAGAGCTGTATTGGTGTCCTCTGCCTGCATCTTCATGTGAGTTAAGAAAGCTGCTCTATTTAATATTTATAGGGAAGCTAGCTTATCCACTTAGCCCTCTATACCACTAATAGTAGTGACGGTAACTGTATATTCCTTTCCTTCTATGAATGTTAATGAAAATGAACACATATTGCAGTGTAGGGATTCCAAAGTTTTTCATTATACCTTTTTCCTTAGGACTAGCAGTCAATGTTCCCTTCTCCCACCGTCTTTGTCTTTGTGCTACACACTTCCTAAGTAGGCATCCATGTCCAACTGCAACACAAGGCTGTTCTGCTGATCCCAGTGCTCAAGGAAGAGCAATTCCTTTCAATTTTGCAGAAGGAAACCCACCATGACTAATCTGGTTAATAAAGGCTGTGTGCTGAAATACAGAATTTGCCCTTGTGTCAGTTATAAATCAGAGTCACATAATCATTTAGATTGGAAAAGACCTTTAAGAACATCAAGTTCAGCCAGTCCTCCAGCACTGCCAAGCCCATCACAAAACCGTGTCCTCAAATGCCACATCTACATGTCTTTTAAATCCCCGTTAGGAATGTTGACTCCACCACTTCCTTGAACAGCCTTTTCCAGGTTTGAAAACCCTTTTGGTGAAAACATTTTTCCTAATTTCCAAACTCAACCTCCCCTAGTACAACTTGAGGCCATTTTCTCTTGTCCCATTGCTTGCTACCTTGGAGAAGAGGCTGACTCTCACCTGGCTATGATCTCCTTTCAGGTAGTTTTGGAGACCAATAAGGTCCCCACTGGTCCTCATTTAGTCCAGGCTAAACAAGCTCATCCCCCTCTGCCTCTCCTCATCAAACTTGTGCTCTGGACTGTTCTGCAGCTCCTCTGCCCTCCTCTGCACATGTACAAGATACACGACGCACCAACAGCAACAAAAGTCAGTGGCCAGAGAGGAGCTACAACAATATCTCTGCTGTTTTTATGTTCAGATCACAGAAGAACAGAAACTGATCTCTTCTTACCAAAGGGTAAATGCAGCCCTCAATAAAATAAAACAGATTTCTCACAGAAATGGTTAGTGGTTGGACATGGTGGCACCAAACTCCCCTACAGCTCTTAAGGGCAGCCAGCCTTTCTGGCTGCAGACACTTTTAGATGGTTCCACAAGGCTCCCAGAGAATCATCACGATAAGGAAACAGCTCCCCACATTGATGGTGGTATCTCATGATGCATTTGTACGTCTGTGAATATAAAGATTTATAATGTGAGGGCAATTAAAGGAAATTTAGTTCTCTACATGAACCCCCCCAAATAATTTTAGTGTGCAGTTTGCATTCATTGCATTCTGCTTTGGGAAGACACCTCATTACGTTGTATATTTTCATAAAAGTAATTAGCACAAAAGAGTTGATTCCATGTCAGTTATTGGTTGTCTGTAATGACATCAATTTTCTCATTTGATTTCCTGTTCATCAATCAACCTTACGCTTGTTGAGTGTAACTGAATTTGTGTTCAACAACAAAATGAAGATATTTGGATTTACTCTAATGAAATCTTGTACCAAGGTTAAATTAACCTGCAGAGAAAAACTGGAACTGCTGTGAAGCATTCAAATTTGAAGTGTGCATATAGCAAAAATGCTCCTTTTTCACATGTAACTTACCTTTTACACTTCATTTTCTCCAGAATAACAGTAACAAAAATAGAATGAACTCAGGTTGGTTGGGGTTTTGGGTTTTGCGGGGGGAAGGTGGGGTGGTGTTTTGTGCTGGGTTTTTTTTTTGGTTTGGTTTTTGTTTGGTTTTTTTTTCATTGGTTGGGATTTTTTGGTTTGGTTTTGTTTTTTTTGCAGGGAGAGGGAGGGAAACAGACTCAAAATAATTGATAAAAAAACCTTACCTGTGCTCTCAGGAGGTCTTGAATGGTTTTGCACCTCATACAAAGGAAAAGTATCAGTAGTTTGTGTGGAAATAATAAAAACATTTTTGGGAAGAAAGAAAGCCATTGTCCACAAATAATCCAGACAGGAAAGTACAGGGTGCACCTAGTATATATAGTGGCAGAGAGTGTTGGTGTTATAGATCAGACAGATAAAAAAAATTCTCCAAAGATCCTGGAACCCAATAGCAGATTGTATAGCAGATTATAATAAAGTAAAATGGCAAAGGAGAATGTAGTCTCAGGTGGGAAAAACCTTTGTATTCTAAGATAATTTGGCAAATAAAAGACAAGAAAACTCCCAAAAGAGAACAGAGAAGGGGAAAAAAAACCCAATGACTTTTGAATTTTGAAGTTTGCAGGCTTTAATTAATAGCCTCTTTTGGCAACCTGCCACCATGCCATGAATGTGTACAGTCCAGGGCTGAGGGGATTTGTTGTGAAAGCATCCATATGAAAGCACCATCAGCCTTGCTGGGAAAGTAACATTCACAGAGTAACTTCTTTGGGTGTCAAATCAAGTATAACTTATTAATATATAACTTACTGACCATTAACAAATGGCTTAAGGGAAAATGATTATCACATGTCATGTGAGAAAACATGTCTTGATTTTTGAGTTTTTGGACAGCCAGGGAATGCAGTGACCATTTAAATTAGTTTCTGACTATCTTCTTGGATATGGGGAGTTAAAACAATTTGGTTTATATGAACAACCCTCTTCCAGTAGGACTATCTGACATTACACAAACATAGCATCAGAGCACACTCACCACACCGCACACTTCTTCCAATATGTTTGATCTTCACAGTAACTTTGTGACTATGCAGAGCTCTTCATAAATATTTAATTCAAATTATTCTGCAGGCTCAAGAGCCAGGGAAGAGTCAGAAAGTGACTCACTGTTTCTTAATCAGAGATAAGTGACGAGGCAGACCTGGTGTCGCAATGGGATGTTCATGCTGATTAAATCATCCAAGGATGGATCCCATGTGGGCATCCTGGCTGGAACAGGTGGCTGCCCATGCTGTAGTGGTGCCCACCAAGTACCTGGCCCCTCCCTGCTACTGTCCCAGAGCAAAATGCACAATTAGCCTTGTTCTTTGCATGCAAGTCTTCATGATTTTTAAAACTTTTTTTCTCGCTCCATTCTGGCTTAGAAGAAGAGTAAGAAGATGTGTGACCTCTTTTTAGTGTACCATTATCATTAAATAAATGCACATATGTGGCAGTGGCATAGGTTTGAGCTGTTTTTGTTGTTGTGGCTGACTCTGCAAGGCACTTTGATGCAGAACTCCTACCTTCCAGGCACTGGGTTCACAAGTGCAACCCACAGGCAGTGTGTTCATATCCGTTGAGGAAACAAAAATACATTCCATTTTTAAAAAAATCCTGTAGAATAGAAAAAAGTGTTTCTTCTGCTATCAGCAAGAATATGTGTGAGAAAACAAGCACAACAGGTCTACTCTAAACCAAAAAAAATAATTATAGCAGTAAAATAGTGGTAAAAAAAAGTAGGCACAATTAATTTCATCTTTCAAGTGATTTAGCCATGACATCATGCATGGAAATAAGAAATAAAATGTGATCACATGGCAAAATAACAGATTTCTCATTGCATACTTTGTGAAAGGTACAGCCATTCCTGTGTCTCTCTGGTACAATTTAATTGACTTCTGTTTATGCTCAGAGTTTTCTGGAATTTATTTTTACTGATTTGGTAGCCTATAACAAATTTACCATATTTGTTTAATTGCAGGAAGGCTTTGAAATAATACCAAGGTTGAGCTTTACCTTTTGACTTTAGCTGGTTAAATAGGAGAAGGTACGCTGACCTGTGGAGGTCCTGGAGGGAAAACTAGTGAAAAGACATGTAAGTGATACTTTCCAGCTGAAGCTTCTTTGAGATCTGGTTGTCCCAACCTGCCTCCCAGCCTGGAGGAAGCTCACCCAGAGACAGGTTTGTGCTCATGGATGTAGGTCACCCAGCTTTATCTGCTCTCTCTTTGACTGTTCATGTGAGTGTGTCCATGTTTGTGTCCTACAGGGGTAAAGGAGAGATCTGACCTTCATCAGCTCTTCCACCCACATCAGCTGCAGGAATTTCTTTGCACAATTAATCCGTGCACAGATGGAGATGTCTGATGTGCTCATGGTCATCTGGATTGTTCCAGGGTTTGTGAAACAGGTCCTCAGCACATGGGACTTTATATCCCTTTTGGACATACACAGCACTGCTGTGCTGCCGCTAGAAATCATTAAATGCTGCATGAGGGTTCCCATCCCATCCCATCCCATCCCATCCCATCCCATCCCATCCCATCCCATCCCATCCCATCCCTGGGATGAGAAGGCTACAGCCCAC
>JAOXXN010000364.1:49470245-49496589 GCA_026770055.1 Myrmophylax atrothorax
CCCATCCCATCCCATCCCATCCCATCCCATCCCATCCCATCCCATCCCATCCCTGGGATGAGAAGGCTACAGCCCACATTCACTTGAGCCAGGTACAGAGATGACTAAGCTGTCTATGAAACTGCTTGGGAAACTTACTGTTCATCTTAAGGTGAGCAAGAACATCTTTTTTTTAAAACAAACCAAAAAAAACCCCAACCCCAAACATGTCTCCAAGTGGCAGCTGGTCAGGGAGTGCTGCAGGACTTCAGCAGGGACAGCAGAGTATGTCCCCTCAATGCTCTATCTTGTGAATCGTTCTTGAAACACTCCAGAAAATTACTTCAAGACTATTTTAGCTAATTTTTTTTCCCAGAATTTGTGAAAGTTTCCACTCTGTAGCTCAATAAAGATTTTATTGAAAAATGGCTATGCAAAGGCTAGCTTGAAAATGACTAATTGTCATTGCATCAGTCTCCTTGACTTATCCTCATTACATGGCACTTACTTTTCCTGCACATGAAGGTTTTTCTCTACTTTACATACTCTGGCATTAAATTGTGCCTTAAAGCAAAAGTTTGAGCAACAGCCCAGGATATAAATGAATTTATGTTCAGGTGTATATTTCTTGAGTACCTATACATTTTTCTATTTTTGGATAGGTTACATTTTGAGTTGCAACACCACACTGGGAGTGATGGCTATTGAGTGACAGTTATCATTATGAATTGCTTTTGCAAGTCTTCCAAGCCTGCAGGGTGCTATCAATCCTCAGGGAAAGCACTGAAGGGTAAATTCTAGATCAGTTCCCACTTTAATTTTGTATTAAAGGTATCTTCATTTCATGGAACTGCACACTAAATGAACCTCCACATTTTCATGAAAAAAAAACCATGTTGTTTCCATTTCTTGTTGGTCCTACTGTCATTTGTCCTGCACCTGCACCAAGAGCAACGTCAATGCTGGAGAATCAACTCATCTCCTGGGGATCTGCCCTGTGCTGCTCAGCAGGATGTGAAGGTTGAACATGGGGATGCTCCTGCCTTCAGGTGAAAGGAGCAGGCATTTTTTTGTAGCCCCACTGGGCCACTAAGGAGGTATCAGTCAAGCAGAAAAAATGTGAGTGCCTTCACAAATAAATTCTTCTATATCCCCTCCAAAATACAGCAAAAAATTATGGTGCTATGCATGTAACTAGTGTTTCATGACCCTATTGATGACACTTATGGTTAATGTGTCTTCAGACTACTATAACGACAGCTGCTGCATAAAAAGAAGTGCAAATCCATCAGTGTGTATTTTCCTTCACGTGCAAATTAATCCTTTTTATTTTTTTTTTAATTCTGCTAAAATCCTTGTTTAGTTTGATGCAGTAATATCACCAAGCTGATTATGTACAGCTGCGTGACATTGCTATGTGCTGCTATGCAACCTTGAAATGGCCACAAAAAATCAGAAGACTATTGTCCAATTTGGGTGCATTGAAAATACAAACACTTGTAACTCTTCAAGAGGCAGAGGAGCCTGAGCAGCAAAAAAAAAACAAAAGCAAAAACCCCAAACAAACAAACAAAACTAAACTCCCAAATTACCTAGACTGTTTTACAAGCCAAGAGGGTGATCACTTTAAGGGCAGATCAGTAAAACCTCCTGAGAGGCTGTGCCACCACAGTGGATGACTTGACTACTGACAGCAAGACCAGGCAGGCAGACACTTTATACCCTATTTGTGAAACTCCTCTTTGGCTCAGAAAAGTGCAAACCCTAAGGAGAAGTAGGAGGAGGAAGAGGAGGAGGAGGAGGAGGAGGAGGAGGTGGGTTTTGACCAATGGCTTTGCCCCTCCCTGTCCTGAAGCTGGCAAGGGAAACCATCCTCAAAGCACCCCAGGGACACCCCCTGCCTGTCCCAGTGCCTGTGGTCTTGCTGCTGTCCCAGACATGGAAATTGCCTTTATTGCCTGTGGATAAAGAACACTGGCTCAGAAAAGTTTTTCCATCTCACAGCCATTCAGGTTTCCAAACGTCTGCAAGATATGGAGAAAGAAAGTAAGATACAAAGTCAAGATACTGCTGTTTTATTCCCTGAGCAACATCAAAGGAGGGAAAAAAGGCAATATAACTAGCTGCTGGTGAATGAGAAGGCTGTTGTGCTGAATGCCAGTTTTATGATACCAAGGTGAAGCTGGTATAACTCTCTCCTATAACCTACGTGAGCATGACACAAATTTTGACATTCAGTATTTTTTTTTTCTCAATTACCATAGTTGCCACCTGAAGTGTGGATCCCCTTTCCTTCCCTACCATTTGGTCCCATTGGCATTTTGTTGTTTTTCCAATGCATATGGTCCATCTGGGCACTCTTCTGGTCCCTACTGATTGTGTGGCTGAGCGCTCACAAAGTTTATAGATTTTCAGTTGGATGCATATCTCCTCTTGTCCTTGGCAATTAGAGACACAAGGAGCCAACATGCCAGGTCACAGCCACACTGATACAGCACAACCAGCAGCACTGGGGCAGGTGTATGTTATTTTTCAGCTGCAGGGTCAAATCCATGCTGAAGCTCAACTTCCTTTTAAAGCCAGGCCGCTTGGAAAGAACCATGTTATTTAAGGGATCTCAAAAACAGGGTGGAGGAGAAAATCTGGGCATGGTTCACCCATAAAATTTCCCAGATTGTCTGAGCAGAGTGTTGTATCTTAAGACTAGCACAGTCTAATATGTAAATAATATTTCCATAGATAAATTTTTTTAAAAAGGAAGAAAAGCATTTCCTCCTTTTGAAATGTGTATTTGCTTTATAGGGGAGTTGTTTGGTTAGCATTAAAGAGGCGAAGGTTTGAGCTGCCTGAGCTCAGGGTGACTTTACCTGCTGTGGGGGCAGAAGACAGTCCCGTCCCAGCTGGAGCTCCCAGTTGCTACTTTCTTTAACAAGAAAACAGCAGAAAGAGACATCTGAAGAGGACAGAAATTTTTTACTGTATGTAGAAATAGAGAATATTTCATTTATCCTGGCAGACTTGAAGAATGAGTTTGCCAGCAAGAAATCATTTCTGGTCATGAGACAGTGTGATTACCAGCAAATGGCATGTAGGCAGCCCACACTCTAAAACAATACGTTTTACATATATATAAATATATAAATATATATAAATATATAAATAGCAGCACTGTGTGTTGTAGCTGCTTTGCAAAGACCCCAGCCATGCTGTATAGCATCATCTGGTGCTTTTTTGACATTAATAAGTGATAAAGAAGCAATTTCAGGTGTGTCCTGGTGGACAGAACCTGCAAGATGGACAGCCTGAGGAGTGGGTCTTGGCAAATCAGTTTAACTTTCCCTGTCTCTTTATTCTTCAATAGTGGATTAAAAACAAACTTCTTTTGTAAAATGCCCAGAAATATCAATTACTAGTATTGCTATAAAATGCACCATGAGAAATGTGGTGAGCTGTTCTCTATGATCCTTTCTTTTGCCTTGGACATTCACAGTAATTTCAATTTCAAATAATGCTGCCTGTTTTAAAGGGTATTTAAAATCTTCTTATTCTCTATAAAAATCATAATTTTAAAATGCTTCCTCCCTTACAACAGGGCATTGAAGTGCTTTGTGCATCAAGGATACTATTGACTTATTCACTGGGATATTTTTAGCATAGTGGGAAAAATAAAATCTTGAGAAAGGTCAGCTCTTTCACTGTGCTAATTAAATTTCTGCAGAAGGAGATTATATCACGATGGTGACATGCAAGCTCTCCAGAACACCACCCAGCAGCCTGCAGCAGGTAGCCTTTGGTAGCTGGAGTGAGAGAGGCTGGCAGGGATGGACATACAAGCTTGACAGATCACTCCTGAGTCATGCAGCAGCAGATTTCCTTCTCTGATATTTTCATTTCATGAAGCTAGGCAAGCAGAAGAATCTCTTAAAAAGAGATTGGCTCTTAGTCAAATGCAGCTCTTTGCCCATCCTCTTTAGCAGCAGAATGTGGTGACGATGATGATGAAATTTGCACGAGGTGGGGCCTGTCTACTGCAGCCATCAGGGTGCTGTGCTGTCCCACAGTGTGCTGCTAACCCAGCCTTTCAAAACAACCAGAGTGGGTCGATTTAGATTGGAGATAAGGAAGAAGTTCTTTACAATGAGAGTGGTGAGACACTGGCACAGGTTGTTCAGAGAAACTGTTGATAACCCATCTCTGGTAACATTGAACAGGGCTTTGACTGACCTGCTCCAGGGGAAGGTGTCCCTGCCAGTGGCAAGCAGGGTGGAACTGGACGATCTTTAAGGTCCCTTCCAACGCAAAACATCCTGCGATTCTATGCCTCTATGATTCCATGATTTTAGAGAGGCAAATAAAATCTAGGGTCACATTTTACCCAAAATTATGTCCACATGACCACAGAGAGAAGTGGGACTTGACACATCTATGTTATTTTGTCTCCTGCCCTCAATAAAACATAGAGAAGATTTTGAAGGAAATCCTTGAAATTAGGATGCATAGGTACCTAGATGATAATGGATTTATGTTCAGCAAAGGAAACTCCACATTCCTGCCCTATGTATGTCACCAGCCAGGCCGTGTCTGGGGTTCCTGTGTCCCTCTGCTCACTGTGGCAGAGGGAGGAGGGTGTGAGAGTGGCTTGAGAGACTGAGGTTGTCTCAGGCCTGGGCTGACTCAGATCTCTGACTTTCTGTCCCTTGGCAAGGAGCTGTAGCAGTGAACTCTGTGAGCAGCTGTACAACAGGTATCATCCCCCTCCTTCCACCACTTAGCCTGAGTAAAGTGTGTATGTGAACTTACAAAATCTCCTTGCCCACATAAATGTTGCCTGTCATTCAAGTTATAGATAAGCTTTCTGTGTATCAGAACAATTGTGTGCCTTGTGCAGATTAAATAATTTCTGAACACTTTCAGTAGCTACAAATGCTTAGCTTTGGTTTTTTCTTTTGTCTCCCAAAGCTGAATATATTGCTGCTGTTTTGTGGACATCTGCTCACTTTTGTTTGGCATCACTAAAGTGCACTGTAGAGCATGGGATTTTAAAACTGAGCAATGGTGATTGTTGTTTTTCAGTAAATAGTCACCTTCTTCTTCCTTTGGAGGGCAAAGATTACTTGCTCCAAGTGGCAAAATTAAGAACGTGCTAAGTAAGATACATCAGTGCTTGAATGCTGACTTCTAAAGGATATGAGGAATGGAAACTCCTCTGGATTTGCTCTGTTAACACACTGCCTGGACAAAGCAAGATAATGCATGGAGTATCTGTGTCTGGTGATGGTCTGTGTGCTGCAGGGACTGAGAGGAGCAAAGCCAGAAGCTCCACAGTCCTCAGCACTGAGACTCAGTCATCCACAGCCTGACTGGTCATACCAGGCTTTGAATTCGTGTCTGCACCCCTGTCACGTCTCAAAACTCCACGCAGACACCTTGCCACCCCTGCACCCACCAGTGACTGTTGCCACATCCATCCTGTAGTCCTGCTGTGGCCACTGGTGCCAGCAGAGTTCTCCTCATCATTACTGGCCAGGAAGGAGCAGGAGCTTATTTTTGCAAACATCTCCTGCAGAGCTCCTGTGGTAGTTTAGCAAAACCTTTGTGGCTAAAGACAATTTTGGTTGGTTAGCAGTTGATGGCACAGGAGCTGTCCCCCCTCCCATTGAATGACTGTCACTTCCCAGCAAGTGTGAACTCGTCTTCACGCTTCCAGGAGCAGACAGTGCAAGTTGTCTGCATTGTGTCTGTTCAGTGGGGGATCCGACCTGCGGGTTGGAACTGTCACTGCCTTTCAAGACACAGATTTTAATAAAAATCTGCACGAAGCATTTTACCTCTGAACTGAATGACTGCTTTAAACAGAGCAATTAGGAAGATGAAGGTGGGGAAGGGTAGCTTGTGTATCATGTTGTCATATGCTTCATGAGAGTTCCCAGGGTGGGTGTGAGGAACCCTTGAGCAAACGAATCTGTACAGGAAGATCAACAGAATCAAACCCAGGTGTTACAGTCATGGACCTAGGAACAGGCGGTTATAGCTGGGGATCCTGAAGGAATTGACTGGGACTTGATTTGGGAAGACTAGATTTAAGATCATTAATTGCTTATGAAACCCTTGAACACATTAGATTTAAATTTAGATTAACTGCCCCAATCTGCAGTTAATTTGTGACCTGCTGACAGTGTTTTCACACCAATACAGACAGGAAGAAGGCTTCTGAAGAAAATGTCTGTGGCTGAGCTTTTGACCCACAAATGAGGGAGTATCACTTCCAGCATCACATCATTGGCCTCTGTCTCCTCTAGACATCCTCTCCTGCAGACTTTTCAGGTTGGATGTGCAGAAGAATTGCAGCTCAGCATTTCTGAGAATGTTTCATGGCAGTGATAATTACATGGTGAAATGCAAACTAGCAAGCTGCATCTACTTAGTATTAAGGATTAATAATCTCAGTTTTAGTCTTTGCTTCCCTGCAGGGTGGCAAATCTCACCAAAATCAAGCTTCAATAAATAGAAAAAGCATGATACACAGTCTAGGCAAAGTGTATGCATATAAACAAGCTTCTTACTCTTCTTATCCATCATCTGGGACCAGCACTAATGCTCTGTAACTTGAGTCACCTGAGGCAAAATAAAGATGCAGACTTGTAGAATCAGGGAATCACATCATGTTTTGGGTTGGAAAAGGCCTTAAAGACCATCTAGTTCGAAACTCCCTACCATTGCCAGGGACACCTTTCACTAGACCAGACTGGTCAAAGCCTCATCCAGCCTGCCTTGGACACTTCCAGGGATGTGGCAGCCACAGCTTCTCTGGGCAACCTGGGCCTCACAGTTAAAAATTTCTTCCCAATATCCCATCTAATCCTGCCCTCTGACAGTGTGAAGGCATTCCTTCTGGTCCTTTCACTCCATTACCGTGTCAAAAGTCCCTCTCTAGCTCTCTTGGAGCCCCTTTAGGTGCTGGAAGGGTCTCTAAGGTCTCCCCAGAGGCTTCTCTTCTGAGGGCTGAACACCCTCAGCTCTCAGCCATCATCAGACTTGCCATCTCCTGTGACACAAACCCTACTGTGCTCTCCCCACCAGGCTTGTTTATCCCTATTTCCAAGCTGCCTTCACCAGGTTATTGTCGCCATGCTTTGTATACTTTTCATATGGGTAAGATAATAGTTCCTGGACACTGTGGGCCACACCACACAAAGGACTCATCACCCAGAGCTTTTCTTTTGAGTCCTCTCCATTGTGCCATTTATAGCAAAGATGTGGTGCTTTACCCACCCTTGGTTATGACCAGCTGTCTCTCTCTGGACCTTCTGTCTGAAACAGAACACACTGATACTCTCTCTATTTGCTCTTTTGATGTCATTGGCCTCAACTGCCTGCTGATGGTGGGCTTCTCTTGATCACCCTGGTACCAGCTGGAGAAGTGGTAGGAGGTAACAGGCTCAAAAGGCAGACGCACACAGGGACTTGGCTGCTTCCAGCTCAGTTTGTCTTCATGTCCAGGCTTTTAGTCTTCTCCAAAACTACACCCAGGTGCAATGTTACAGAAGGGAAAATGTGATTTAATAGGTTGTGTGAGCTCAGGTTGTGAGAACAGCTGCCATCCCCATGGACTTTCTGGTAGACACACCTCTCCCACAATGCCTCTGGCAGGCAATGTGTGTGCAGTGGCTCTTCATATTACCATCCAGAAAAACATTCTGTCCCTCAGTCAGTTTTCATTTTAAAGAGACTTGACCCTTCAAAGCAAGCCTCAGTCTCTGTTCGGAGTGACTCGTGTAGAACACTTACCAGAGATGGCAAATCTGTCAGTGCTCCCACACACCTGTGAGATGGAAAAACACTCCAAACAGCTCCAACCACAAATTCAACTGAACATTTCAGGTAGGGTTTTGCTGGATATATTTTGTGAAAGCTACTTGAAAATACTGTTTTCTTACCTCCCTTTGGTAGCCACTGTATAGTGTATTTTATTTTCATGAATGTGAAACTGAAGTGCCCCCATGGGGGGTTGTACATGCATCCAGCTGGCCCAGCTTCCTGTCCTGGTTCAGCAGGTGGGACCAGTTTATCACTGTGTGTGTGGGTGACCAAAGATATGTATCCTACACTCTATTCATTTCCCATGAACTGTTAACAATGGACCATTTGCAGCAGCTGCCCAGGGCACATCTGACTCCTTAGGATGTGAGCTGGGTGTGAAAGACACCTGTGAGATAAGAGCTGTGATAACTCCCCTCCAGGGAGTCACTAGCAACTTCACACACAGCCTGAGGTGTTATGTCTGCTAATGGACCATCAACGATTCCAAAATACCCCATGACTCACAGAGTCAGATCACCCACTGTGGAACTCTTCGCCCTGGGGGAGGTACTGGGTGCTCCCCACCTGGATCTGAAGGTACATAATCTAGGAGTTTGAAGACCTCGGGGAACCACTCGCCGGATCTGGAGAAGGATCAGAACCTCGACAGGAGGAGGCCACCACTCTCAACCAGACTGCGACTACCACTCTTCACCAAACTGCAACCATCATCTGCACCAGGAGGTTCTTCACTTCCTTTTGCTTTGGACTCGGGGGAACCATGTGGGTCTCAGCACAGGGGCCAACAAGCACCATTGTGTTCGTGCTCCAGGGTGCTGGGTTATACTTGCGGGTTTTGTAGGTTAAACCCAATTTCTCTTTGTGCCGTTGCATTTGTTGTGATATTGTTATTAAATTGTGGCTCTGACTTGTGATCTCTTTTGTCTTGGGTTTGTTTTCTCCTGCTGGTTTACATTTAAACCATCACAATTCCCTATACCAGCTCTGTGGGAAATGGTACACACACTCAGACCTCCTGACAGATCCAGCTAAACCATCTGCAGCCTGTTATAGCAGAAAGAAAAAGTATGGAATAAAAGGAAAGAGATGGGTTGTTGACTTCATATAGGCAGGAAACACCAAATCTACCTTGGATGCCAGATTCTGGAGTTCTCCTGAGTACCTAAAAGAGGAGTGGATCCCTTCTTTCTTGGAGAACAAACTGTCTTGTCAGGTTTGGTCCCCAGCAAGGATATCTGTATTCTGGAAGTACGCTGAAGGTTTCTTATTATGTCATTTCTGTGGCTGCTTGTGTGAGTAAATCTTGTAGTCAGGCAATGCGTGAATAGTTTGGCACATATAATTTACTCAATATATTCAGATGTGGTGTCCTGAATACTAAACACAGTTGTCTCATCAATGAAAAGGACTGATTTTAAATGTTGAGGATTTTTTCTTTTTCTTGGCAGTGGGGGTTATATGTAGGTCTTGTACTTGTGTGTATGTTTCAAATAAATTGTTCTGGTGTTTTTTCAGAAGAAGAAACTATCCAGACTTGCAGTTAGGCAACTCTCCTTGTTGAGTCAGACTCCAAGGGGAAATATAGGAGGAAGAAAAAAAGCAGCTCTGGACTGAAATGGATGTGTAATCTCTTTCCTGAAGTGTGCTCTGTCCTACCAGCCCTTGGAGGCAGGGCATTCAAGCTTTTTTCAGCTCCTGGAAGGCAGTGCCCAGTCTCCATCACTCCTGTTCAGTTCTGTGAACCATTATCAGTGGCACTGCCATTAACTTAGGAGTGCCCAGGGCTCCTTTCCCTGACACCACTGTAAATCAGAAGCAAGTCCACAGAAAGAAGGGGAACTGAGGAAGCAGTACAAGAATCAAGCTTGCATACTTTAGATGGAAGCCTTGATCTTTATGTTAGCTTACTCTCTAATTTAATTCTGGGATCATTCCCCTTGAATTCATATGGGGGCTGAGCCCCGTCGAGGATGCAGCCCCAAACCTCTGTTCAGGAAGGCCTCTTGCTCTGGCGTACCAGCACTTCTTTGGGATGAAGCCCATGAGCAAACCCATCCACCTGCAGATCAGCCCAAGGCATGATCTCTCAGTGACTTTAGGAAGGATCTGTCCCCATGGCCCACATCTGGCATCACTTCTGCTTCCTGTTCCTGGAGAACAGCTAGAAACACGTGTGCATCCATGCTGACAACTGGAGGTTGATTAGTATGCAGAAAGCTCCCTTCTTTCTTTTTTCTTCTTTTTTTTCTTTTTTTTTCTTTTTTTTCTTTTTTTTCCTTTACTTTCTTAATTAGTGCTGGAGAGCTCTGTAACACTGAGCAGCTATTATGGCACAGCCTGTCAGTTGTAGCACTGGCAGGCGGGTATCTGCAAGGTTGTGTCCTGGGTTTGCTGATAGGGACCTTGCACAAAGAATATCTTCCGCCTTCATCAGTCCCTCTGAACCAGCCTGTCAGCTCAGGAGACAGGGAACAAGGCTCAAGCTGTGATTGCAAGCCTCCAGCTCCCTGCTGGGGAGCGAAGAGGGCAGGAATCAAACCCTGGGGCTGATTTCTAATTGGTAGACAAGGAGACGTTTGAAATGAGAGAGCTGCAATTAGCATGAGAGGCACTACAGCGATCAAGAGAAATGCTTCTCCATAAGAACAAGCTGTTGCTTCTCTCATGAGGGGACAAGCTGGGGAAAGGTAGCCTGTCTGAAATTGGCTAGCTGCATCAATTAGCCAGGAAACTCAGTATACAGGCAGAAATCTCTTCCGTGAAGCTTGCAACTGATTACAAAAGAATCATGGCTTACTGAAAATATAAATTAATATTATTAATTTTGTCACCTTGCTTAGATTAGTGGTTTTTCTTTTACCTTTTACGAGAGAAGGACAGCTTCTAACTGTTTGGTAATGGCAGGTGACAACTGAGATCAGAGTTACTGCCACAATTTCTGGTAAACACATTTCCCAAAATCAGTGACAGAAGCATCCTCCACTACCACAAAGCTCTTCCCAGAAACCTCACTTCACTTTATTTTCTTCAGTGGTAATTTTAGTCTTCCATATTTAACACAGACTGAAGGTTTCTGATATCTATAATTTTCTGGTGCCGCTTCAGTCATGACACAGCTTGGATGTGACCTGTTCGTGCACAGGAAGCTGGAGATGAAATTTCAAGCCCTTGAAGAACACAGTGTGAGCATATGCTGAATGCAAAGCAGCTGACATTTCCTTAAAAGTTACTTACAAGCAGCACTAATTATCTTATTTTTCTGAAATATTATGAGTGGCGTCAGTGCTTAAAAAACATGAAGACAATCTGGAGAATAAGGTTTTGCTGGAAATGTTGAGCAGAGCTCAGAGCTGTAGATGATAAGGTCATAGAAAAAGGGAGCATAAAAACTGAATTTCTTCTGACAGCCTTCCCAGTGCAGCAATGCTGAGTATCATATAAAAGCAGAGGTTTCCATCTCTAAAAATAAATTCAAATAAGAGCAACTTGAGATATGCTTAGTAGCAGAGTGCAGCAGCAGCTGTGGCACTTCCCTTGATCTCCCCAAGGCTCCAACTGGGAGGATTCAGGCCACTGCCTTTCATATATTGTTTAAATTGAAACACTCAAAACAAGCAGCCAACAAGTGTTCTGACATGAAAAAAACTTGCCTTCAGGGTTTCTGCTTTTTCACATGCAATTTTTTTTCATCTTTCCTACTTGTGCCTTGTTTTCCAGCCTCCTTATTAATAAAGCAAGTAAGGAGCCAGAGAGCAGCCTTGACTCTCATCTAGCTGAGATCAAAGAGAGGAGAAAAACAGGACAGAGCCTGCATCACCCTGACAGAGCACAATGGGTCCTTCAAGGTTAAAAAAAGGGCCAGGATCAAGCACTTCTTTGTTACAGGACTGCAACAGGCAAAAATGAATTTACAATGGCTCAATGACCTTGAGCAGAGACTTCCAGCTCAGTGCTGCCCTGGCCCTCTATTGAATGAAGCAGAAAATCCTGTGGGCAATGTTGGGGTACCAGTGATCGAAGATGTTGGGATACCAGTATCAGGTGAGGGGCCACATAATCCCGAAAACCTGCTGGCACTTTTGCTGCTGTATTCCCAGGAAATGTGGGCGTTTCTGTCCTCTCCTCAGGCCACAGAAGCACACAGATGGGCAGTCCCTGACGTCACACAAAGAAAAAAGCAAGCAGGATTGCTGTCAAAGTGGCACAGCCATGGATTTTCCTGATTTTAGATGAACACTTGATTTAAGAAAAATACACATTTGAAGAGATTCTTCTGTGTGGAGGTGGTGAGGCACTGGCACAAGTTGTCCAGAGAAGCTGTGAGTCTCCCATGTCTGTAAATACTCAAGGTCAGGTTGGATGGGGCCTTGACCAACCTGCTCTAGTGGAAGGTGTCTCTGCCAATAGCAGGCAGAGTGGAACTGGATGTTCTTTAAGGTTTCTTTCAACACAAACCATCCTGTGATTCTGTAACTCTAAGATTCTATGACTCAATGTTTCTGTACTTCTGCAATTCCATGATTCTGTGATTTTAGAGGGGAAATCAAATCTAGCGCCACTTTTTACCCAAAATAGTGTCAATGTGACCACAGAGAGAGGTGGGACTTGACATGTGGCACATGGTGTGACTCTTGGAGGTGGTCCTGTGCAGGGCTAAGAATTGAACTCCATGATCCTTGAGGTTCCCTTCAAACTCAGTATATTCTCTGTGTGATATCTGTTATTTTACCTCCTGCCCTCAATAAAACATAGAGAAGATTTTGAAGGAAATCCTTGAAATTAGGATGCATAGGTACCTAGATGATAATGGATTTATGTTCAGCAAAGGAAACTCCACATTCCTGCCCTATGTATGTCACCAGCCAGGCCGTGTCTGGGGTTCCTGTGTCCCTCTGCTCACTGTGGCAGAGGGAGGAGGGTGTGAGAGTGGCTTGAGAGACTGAGGTTGTCTCAGGCCTGGGCTGACTCAGATCTCTGACTTTCTGTCCCTTGGCAAGGAGCTGCAGCAGTGAACTCTGTGAGCAGCTGTACAACAGGTATCATCCCCCTCCTTCCACCACTTAGCCTGAGTAAAGTGTGTGTGTGAACTTACAAAATCTCCTTGCCCACATAAATGTTGCCTGTCGTTCAGGTTATAGAAGAGCTGTTTGTGTATCATAACAAATGGTGTATCTTGTGCAGATGGAGTCATCTCTGAGCTACTTTTAGTTGCCACAAATGCTTAGTTTGTCTTTTGTTTGGGGTTTTTGTTTGTTTATTTGGCAGACAGGTCCATATGGCACAGACAGTGCCATCTGAATGACCCAGTCCATAGCCATGACCCATTGGGATACACCTTCTCAACAGGGCTTCTGAGCACTGGGGGAATCCACCTTTTTCATGACTGTTAGGAACTGTCCCCTGGCAGCAGTCAAACTGTCAGAGGGAAGCCAGTGATGCTCTCTGAATAATGCACAAATGTCCAAGTACCTCCAAGCCCACCATGGGAACCAGGGACATGGGTGAGAGAGAAAAGGCAAAATAAAAATTCCAGAAGGGTGTTGTAGAAATAAAATTTTGTACTTCTTCGTTATAAGAAATACAACTTTGCCACTAAAGAAGAAAGGGCCCCTGGGGAGGAGGAGGGGCTTAGGGCTCTCCCAGGGGATTCCAGGTGCCCACAGTGGCTTTGAGGACAGGTCATATGCCTCCAAGCCCCTGTTGTCTCCCACTCAGACCTGCTGAGCCCTTTTTCATCCCACCAGGCCATGTCTTGCACACTTGTGTTAGTCCTGACTCAGCTGGCCATCCAGCCTAGGATATTTCTCTGTGACTGGAGCAATGTGAAAACAGAAACGGAGGCTGGAGCTTGAGGAATTCCTGAAAAACGAGATGACTTGGAAGCTGGAGGAGATTGTGGGGAATGCGGACACGGTGAAAGGCCTGCAGCTTTCTGCACTGCAGCAGCACTGGCTGTTTTGAAGCCCTGCAGCAGCCCTGGTCCTGCTCGCTGGGGACTGCTGGCTGGCCAGGAGAAGGAATTGTGCCTCTGCCATTGTCAGTTCTTTGGCTATGCCAGCCCCATCCTCGAAGGACACAGTCAAAGTGGAAGGGCCTGTCAGCAGCCTGATCTAGTTGAGAATGTCCCTGCTCATTGTGGGAGGTATGGGGTCAGACTAGATGGCCTTCAAAGGTCAAATGCTAAAACAATACTACACCAAAACAGTCCAGACCCCATGGAGGATAAACCTCTGGGAGCAACAGGACAAGAGGAAATGGCTTCCAATTGTGACAGGTAAAGTTCAGGTTGGATATTAGGGAATATTGGATATTATCTTCACCAAAAGGGTTGTCAAGTGTTGGTGCAGGCTTCCCAGGGCAGGTGTGGGACCACCATTCGTGGAGCAGTTGAAAGTCCTGGAGATGTGGCACTGAGGGATATAGTTCAGTGGGGGGTTGGGCAGTGCTGGGTTAATGGTTGGACTTGATGATCTTAGAGGGTTTTTCCAACCTAAATTATTCTGGGATTCTAAAGGAAACTACTGAGACTACAAACATCCACCTGCTGTGCATACTGAGCTGACCTGAACAGGACACCTCTGCCAGAGGCACACCAGGAGAAAGGATGAGTTACTGAGGAAGAGCCCCAGTCACCTGCACGACCCTTCCCACCCTTTTGCAAGGCATCATGAGCCCAGCACAGTGTCTTGCAGCTACAAGACAAGAGCTTACTTGTTCACCAAGTGCCTCCTACTCAACAAAGGAGCTTATCTTTACATGGAAGGCAAGTTTTGAAGTAGTTTTTGAAAATGGACATAAAGAATTTTTGACAGTATAGGAGAATTTCAGCAAAAGCTGCTGTGATTTGACTGGAAGAGAAAGAGCTCTACAAATATTGGTAGAGTAACCGAGGGATTGTCTGCTTAAAATTTATCCCTTTTCACTTATTCTTCAGAGATGATCACTTACTAGTAAAGGCTGCCTCAGGAATTTCATCCAAATGGTACCTTTCAGCCAAGTAGCACAATGTCTTAAGTGATATATCCTAGAATATGATGAAATAGAAAATACTAATCACAAAATTAAGTCAGATTGTTATGGGAGAAAACCATTAAAAGAGAAGCAGTTGCAAGAAAGTGAAATGTCTACAGCAATTCAAAGATAAGCTGGTATGGCTTGCCTCCTCTATTGATTTTGCTTTCTGCTTAGCAACAGGATCTCATGTGGGTTATATAAAAATACAGAGAGACCTGCAAATATTCCCCTGTTTTTGCAAAAACACACAGCAAAATGATTCAGGATAACTTCATCTAGAAATATGGGAGGTATTAATCTTTTGTGGAATTGTTATTACCTTGGAAGATTTCAGCAATAAAATACAAACCGGAAGTACTTGATCTGTGGGGAACTAACTGGAAGTGCTTTCTTGTATCTAAAAAAGGCTTTGTCTTTAATTTGATTAAATACAGCTTTGTATGGAGTCTGTTCAAACATATCACAAGCAACAGAAGAGATAAGACAAAGGAGATGGGTTGATGGAAAGCAGCTTAGAAAAGCAGGCTGTCCATAATGGCACATTTTAGAGAATAGGGTTTATTGAGCATTATGTAGAATGCCAAGACAAAACAAGGATTTCTTTTTATGTAGTTCTATTCAACTTCCCAGCAATGTTATGGGAGCATACCTGTTAGTCTACACCCAATCCAATGGCTGTTGGAGGACTATTGAAACATTTATTTGAGATGACTGGCCTGAAGTTTCAAATGCCTGTGCTTTGATTCTGCCAACCTTTTACGTCTCTTTTCTAATGATACTTGATTGACTGTATTCCCCAGAAAGCACATTTTTGCCTGTGGCTAGACACCATCATCCTGGAAAGTGCTTAATGTTTTAAGCTGTCACTGGAATTAATTTGTTGGGAGCTGAATTTTCTTTGCTTACATGGCCAGCTTTGTTTGCTCTGCAAGGTCCTCTATCCTGACTCCCCAATCCCATGGCACTGTGCTCTACCCAAATCAGAGGAAAGGCTGGAGGATTGCTCTTCCCTGTACCCAGCAGTGGTGGCTGGGGAAATCGCAACATGTCTTTTCTAGGCAGGAGAAATAAATTTCTGTGATTGTTTGGTCTAGGAAAGGTGAGAGGGGAATGCTTTTAAGATATACACTCTTCTTCTTTTGTGACTTCCCTCAAAGCCAGGATGAGAATAAAGCATTCCAGTGACATGTGAAGCTGCTACTTTTGTAAATTACAAAGGAAATAGTTCATCAGATAACAAGCAGACACCCTATGGAATTTAACACTAAAAAAGTCTCAAAGTTGGACTCAGGTTACACAGTAAATTCAGTAATCCCAGTGCCTCAGCCTCGGGATGGTTTTCCTGCCTGTTTAAAGCCTGCAGCAACTCACTTGGTACTCACCAGCCCTGCTCATTGCCTCTTGGACAGCTCCTGGTTCTGCATTGCTTGTGGGGATCAGCTCTCTCATGTCAGCACCTAAAGCTGAGACAGTACAGGTGGGAAAGCGTCTTGTGTTTCTTCTTGGCTCCCCTTTCTTTAATTGCAAATGTTACAAGTACTAGATCACAACAGGTCCGTTACCTTTGGGATAATTTATAGATGTTAATGACATGTCGTAGTGGGCTGACCTCAGCCAGCCTCTGAGCATCCACCCTGCCTTTCACTCCTTTCCTTTTGCTGGGGGATGGGAAGAAAAAAATCCAAGGAAAGCAAAAAGACTTATGGGTTGAGATGATTGTGTTTATTGAGGAACACAAAAGCTGCACACATAAGCAAAGCAAAATAAAGAATTCCTTCATTACATCCCACTTACAGGCAGATGTCCAGCTGAGTCTCAGCTTAGTTTATGGCTACTTTTGAAGACAAATGCCATAATCACTGACATCCCCTCTTCCTCCTGCTCTCACTGAACTTTTTCTGCTAAGCAGGACATCATATGGCATGGGATGTCCCCTTGGTCACCTGCAGTCTCTCTGTATCCCTTCCAAATTCCATCCCAGTCCCAGGCTCCTTGCTTTGGGGCAGGGTGGAGGAAAGAGAAGAAGTCTCAGTGTGGTGTGGGCACTGACTGGCAATAAACAGGACACTAGTGTGGCAGCAACACCAGTTTAGCCCCAAACACAAAGCCCTGGACCATACAAGGTATTATGAAGAAAGTGACCTCTACCCCAGCCAGGCCCAGTACCGGCATCAAAATGGACTGTGGTGGGTTGACCACAGTTGACAGACAGACAGACACCCAGCCAACTTCTGTCTCACTTCCCTTCCTCAATGGGGCAGGAAGGAAATGAGATGGAAAAGCTCATGGGTTGATCTAAAAAAAGGGATATCAAATACTATTTACCATCATGGACAACACAGACACTGCTCAGTGAAAATTAATTTAACATTGCCAAGTAGAAATGAAGAACTGTTAAGAACAAAGATGAAAGCTAAAAATGCCTTTCCCTTTCATCCTGAGCTCATTTTCAACCCTTGATTTCTGACTCCTCTACTTCCTCCCACCAAGTGATGTGAGGCAGTGAGGAATGAGGACTGTCATCTGTTCATAACATTCCCTCTGATGATCCTTTCTCCTCACACTTCCTTCCTGCTCCAGCATGGGTCCCTTCCTGGGTTTGCAGTCCTTCAGGATAAACCTGGACCAGTGTGGATCCTCTCCATGAGCCACAATTCCTGACTGAGAAGGAGCTCCTGCATAGGCACCTCTCCCCACACCAAAATATTCCACATACCAGAATAAAAGTCACACCAACAAAAGTGGTCAATTTACACAGGCAGTAAAACTGTAGTGCTTGACCCATCAAAACATTACAACAACCAAAAAGTCCCACAATTCTTGCACTTCTCTGGCCACGTGCCAAGTTTTGTCCACTACCTCTCTATCTCAAACTGCTGTCTTTATCTCAAAGTACTGCTCAGGCCCTTCCTACTTATTACGAATAAGTAGGTGTTCTTACAAGTCCCAGCAGTAAAAATGGACAAGTTACTGGTTGTTCAGCTGGTAGTTACAGAGAGGTGCAGCTTGCACAGGTACAAAACGGGACTGTTCAGGAGCAGAGAAGGTCTCATGTGGTGATGTTCTCAATTTTGAGGTATACTGTGGCCTCCATTTGGAAGGCTGTCAGTGACCTTCAGAGCCACCTATCAAGCACACAGCAGGTGTGTTGGGAAGCCTGTAACCCTGGAGTATCCCAGCCAGTGGGGGAAAGCAGAGCAACCAGTGCTCTGGGCAAAGGGGATAAAAGGGGACTGCAACCTCCACCAAGTTGAGACAGCTCACTGATGTTCGTTCAGAGAACTTTCCCTTTTATTAGAATAAAAGTTTAATTTTTTTAGTTAGCTCCTCTGTCTCCTGGCTATTTATGCATCTCCCAAAAGACGGGTTTTTGGAAGATCCTCCTTTCTGGAGGGAAAAGGGAGACCTGGGTGCCATCCTCTGGTTCAAAACAAGCTAAGGCCGGAGGGTTGGGGTTAGCAGCCCCAGCAGGGACAACCTCCCTGTGTAAAGTAGCAGTTCCTGAGCCCTGCACACACTGAAACTGCACAGACAGAGCTCAATCAGGCTGCTCCTGACAGGCAGAGGAATGTATGAGTGTCCCTGGCCCCCCTCATAGAGGGCCAGTGTCAAACACTCCTAGAAGCTGTGCTGCCAAGCAGTCCCCAGGCTTCTGTTGGTAATTGTCTAAAACTGTAGCAACTCCTCTGAGTCCATGGATCCCATGCAAACACCTAGATCTAAGCTCCCAGGACCCCTGGAGAGACCCTTGACAAAGGCAGGAACCCGGGAAGGGAAGACCATACCTGTGCCCTGTCCCAGCATCAGCCATACAGGACACCAGGCATTCCATGACCCATCGCAGCTCCCGGCAGTGCTTTTCTTGAGCAGCCAGCACCACCTGCTCCAAGCTCCAAGCATTGTTCAGGTCACTGACCTGCCCTTCCAAGGCTGCCACCTGGTCCTGCAAAGTCACAGGCTCCTGGCCAAGAGCCTCAAGTCCAGTGAGCATAAACCAGCCCAACCTACCCACCAATGCATGGGCAGACTTACATGCCGACCCTCCCTGCAGTGTACACAGAACTGCTTCAGTCGTCTGTGGGCCAGGCTTTGACACAGACAGTATTTGAGCCAGGCTTTCAGGGGGTCATCTTTGTCAGGAAAGCAGGCCCAGGAGATCAGCATTCACTGTCAGACCATTCAACAACACCAGTCCCCGACCTTCTCCACAGCCACCGCATGGTTGTTCTAGGGGTGTGTGCGACTACACCAATAAGTAAAGGTCAAATACACGCAGGTAACCCCCAAAATACCAAAATACAAGGATTTAGGAGAATTTATTTTGAAAGACAAGAATACATCTCAGTGCAAATCTGCACTGGGCCCAGGAAAAGACATGCCCCCTGTTCTTCTCAGGCTTTTATCATCCCAGCCTTCAAACATGTCCTCAGGAGCTTCTCTTTTCTCATCCCAGGCAAAGATTCGCTGGAATGCAGGAGTAGAAAACATGTAAAACTGCCTCTAGAAAAGATGCCTCTTTCCAGACAGGAAAGATTTCTTAAGCAAAAACCCATCATCTCCTTATAGGAAAATCTTCTGGAAGGGTCTTCTACATTTACACTGATGTAGCCTCAGAAGGGCACCATCCCACGTGTTCAGGTGGAACACAAAGAACTGCCCTGGGAGAGTGGAGGTGAAAGCCACAGGCTTCTGCACTCCCTGTGATTCCTGGGGTAATGACCTAAAATCATAATTTACTGTCACTTTTTTTACTCATTCAGAAGTTCAAAAAAAACCAAGAGGAAACAACTAGATATTTTTAAAATAGCTTTTTTCTAGCTCTGAGTGGGGCTTATTCTGTTTTCCCATGTATTTTTACTCTCCTCTCATGTGTTCATGTTCTTTGTTTTTTCCGGTCTTTTCTCTATTTCATCCTACTTGAAATGGAAGATGAAGAGGAAGAACACTGTACAAGAGCCATTTAAAATAATTAATCAATGTACTTAGTCTTCTAAAAAGACTTCTGCAAAACCACTCCCTTTAAAATAAACGTGTAATGAAAACAGTAATTTTGAATTCTCAGAAATGTGTTCATCAACCCAATACAGGTGTTCTTAAAATAAGGCAACAATTTATGAATTTGTTGGTCCTCCTATAGTGATTTATTGAACAGCTTGCTAGTGAGGACAATAAAATCCTTACTGTAAGTAAAATGCTACTAAAAGGGTAACCAAAATATAAAGAATTTTAAACTATCAGGTTTTATATCTATGTAGATAAAGGTGATAAATTGTTCCCTTAAAATATTCCTGTTCTTTGATCCCCTCTGTTCTCAGGATTATGAAAAAACAGGGTATGAACCCCATTAGAGCCATCAATAAAAAGTTTCTAGTAGACTTAGTCTTTTCTAAATAGTGATATTATTACTGATCTTTCTGAGGGTTACCACATCTCCTACAGTTCCACCTCTGCATTTTCCTGGCTTTTTGCTTGACTTAGTCTCCGCTGTAGAGCAGAAAATTAGGCAGGTGGGTTGTTCACCAAGTGCCTCCTGCTGGCCTGGGAGCTGCAGCCAGTGATGCCTGGATTCACTGGGCCTCTGTTTAACCACCAACTCCAGAAGTGTAGTTAATTGTAAGAAACAATTTTGACGTTAAAGAGGAAAGGCCCTCAGGTTTATACAAGTTTATAAACCACACTGAGGGTGGTTTCTATTGAGTACCAGGAAAGGCTGGGGCTCGGCAGTTGGAGGATGTGGCTTTGGGGTTGTGACATCACTCTGGAGTGTCACCCAGCCAGTAGGACAGATAGCACCTCTGAAATGTGCAACATCCAAGAGAACAGCACCAACTACTGCCTGCTCATGACCCTGCAGCCATGCTCTGGGCACTCCTTAAACCTGGGCACCACAGAGCACCTGCCAGCAAGTGGCTACCACATCTATATCATGTTTTCTCCACCCTGCTGGCAAGGATCACAGCTTGAAGGTCCTGGACACCTTGTGCACAGGCAACTCCTTGGATATGGAGAAAGTCACCTGCTGAGTGCAAATGTTCGTGGCATCAGCCTGGCTGCTTTTGCCTCAGTCGCAGCAGTGCCAGCTCATGGTGCTGCCCTCCTGCCAGTCCTGCAGGTTCCAGCTGACAGGCACCTGTTGGATGCAGATGACCACGGAGATGGTGTTTGCAGTGCAGCAGGGCAGCTCAGGTGCCTACCTGAGCCCTGAGCAGGCAGCAACCAGTGCTGCCAGCAGCCCAACATGGCCTGAGAGCAGCCACACAGAAGAATAGAAGAGTATAAGAATGGAATAGAAGCATAGAGGCAGAGAAGAGTAGAACCATAGGACCATAGAAGAGTAGAATACAACCACAAGACCATAGCAGAATTAAGGAGTAGGAAAATAGCAGAATGGAAGTGTAGAGGCATAGACGTAGAGAAGAATACAACCACAGAAGAGTAGAAGAGTAGAAGAAAAGAACCGCAGAACTGTAGAACCACAGAATTTATTTGGGTTTTAAAAGATGTTAAAGATTATTAAAGTTATTCCAGGAAGGAAGGAAGGAAGAAGGGAAAGAAGAAGAGAAGGAAGAAAAATACAGGAGGATTTCTCCCCTGTTGTTTGCCTGTCTGAGAGGAGAAGTTTTATTCGTAATAGTTCCCAATAGATGCCTCATGAAGAGTGGCATTGACTGCAGTATTGAATCCTTAGGCCAGACTAGTTTCACAAGCAGCAGCATGGTCAAATCCTCAGCCAACACTACAAAGTATGCAAAAACCTCAAATTGGCCTCAGCTAGTGACCGGTTAGGTTTAGATATCAGGAAAAAGTTCTTTACCAAAAGGGTTGTCAAGTGTTGGTGCAGGCTTCCCAGGGCAGGTGTGGGACCACCATTCGTGGAGCAGTTGAAAGTCCTGGAGATGTGGCACTGAGGGATATAGTTCAGTGGGGGGTTGGGCAGTGCTGGGTTAATGGTTGGACTTGATGATCTTAGAGGGTTTTTCCAACCTAAATTATTCTGGGATTCTAAAGGAAACTACTGAGACTACAAACATCCACCTGCTGTGCATACTGAGCTGACCTGAACAGGACACCTCTGCCAGAGGCACACCAGGAGAAAGGATGAGTTACTGAGGAAGAGCCCCAGTCACCTGCACGACCCTTCCCACCCTTTTGCAAGGCATCATGAGCCCAGCACAGTGTCTTGCAGCTACAAGACAAGAGCTTACTTGTTCACCAAGTGCCTCCTACTCAACAAAGGAGCTTATCTTTACATGGAAGGCAAGTTTTGAAGTGGTTTTTGAAAATGGACATAAGGAATTTTTGACAGTATAGGAGAATTTCAGCAAAAGCTGCTGTGATTTGACTGGAAGAGAAAGAGCTCTACAGATACTAGTGGAGTAGCTGAAGGATAACCCAGAATAAGCCAGGTTGCTACAAATGGGTAGGTTGTTCACCAACTGCTTCCTGCTGCCTGGGAGCAGCAGCCAGTGGTGCCTGGTGTCATTAGGCCTCTGTTTAACCACAGGTACAGCTGGGAGGGCATGTTTGCATTTCATTTGTACAGATACAATCAGCTGCTCTCAGAGTTCGCCTGCTGTAAAAATGTGTCATGCGCTATTACCCAAGCAAATGTAATGCCTGCAAAACAAATATGCCCCACGAGTTTGCAGGCAGTAATTGATGGAAAAACAGGTGTTTCCCCTATTCTCTGTGATTGCCTACACATATGGCTTCTTTTATACTATCTTTCAATTACTTTGTAGTGTTGGCTCCTGCAGAAAAAGAAATAGTGTTACTGAAAAAGAGTGTGTTTGAAGAGTGTTCTTTGGTCAGCTGCCAAATTAAATAAAAGCAGCACAGCCATTTTTAGTATTTAAGTAATTAAACTACAGCAGCCACCACATCCACTTTAGGCATTGAACTGCTTTCCCAGCTACTCTTATTTTAAAACACAGTGCCCTGACTTAGCAAATTAAAGCTGAAAAATAACACCAATGCCCATTTGAATGGTTTTGACATTCTCAAATTGGACCTACCAAATAGACTCAGTAAAATCACATCGACACCTGGGTAGCTGGTTGGTTTTATACCTTGGAAGCTGAAGTTTTATCTTGCAAAAGCATTTACCTCCTGACAGCTGTGTAATATCTACTGGTCTTGCAGTGCTAATAACAGGAACATTTTGTAATGAGATGCAAGCAGAAATATCAGTGGTCACTTTATTTACCAGGTTTTCTGCAATGTGTTGTTCTTCTAGGTGAATGCATTTTGAGAAATAAAAGGAAAGTGGCAACACCTAAGAGCCACCCTCAGCTGGTGAAGGCTGGTGATAAGCAGTAGCCAAAACACTTAGTTTACAATTGGGTTCATTGTTGGTCCCTCTGCATTGCTCTCTTCCCCCAAGCACGTCTCTGCCTCTGCATCACTCTTTTTTTCTTCATCAGAAATATACTTTGCAACATAATAAGACGAAAAAATGATGGCATTCCGCTGAAAAATTCTGAATTTTCTGCTGATAAATGTAGTACTTTTAGCTGTTTTTTTGTTTTCCTTATGCCCTGTTCCTGTTTATGTCTGCTCTTTCCTTATTTGCCTCAGCGAGAAAGACAATTGTTTCTCTTTTACCAGGATTACAAAGAAGAAATGCAACTTTATTACTTCCTGCAGTGCTTTTATTTGTGACAGCTTTCTCACTTCACGAGTTTCAGGGCTTCGTGCCCATGCTTCCCATCCTGTAAGCAACATATTTCTCAGGGTTCTGGCTACCATTCAGAGGTTGGGAAGCTTCCAAACTCCCCATGCTTCCCCTGCATGGCAGATTTTGCCCTGCTGCGTGGTTCTGACTGATGGGATAGGTTTGTGGTCAGAGGGGATGTGGTGAAGCCACATGGTACCAGCTGCAGAGAGTGATCCTCACACCAGCCTAAGCCTCAGCAGTCAGGAAACAGGTGCCTGAAGAGATGCCACACCAGTCACGCAGAGAGTTGGGTTCAAGACTACGGACTTGAGCCTTGAATAAGGATTATTAGTTTTAAATGTGTTGTCTCTATTAACAAGCAAGGAAATAGGGTGTTGTGTGTAAGAACTTAGCTTTTCAAAACCAGACTGGCTCCCATTTTCGTCTTGGAAGGATCAGATATTCAGGTACAAATACACACCTATAGCCTGAAACCTTTACATGCCTTTTGACAATAAGGAGGAAAAGTTCACTCAGTTAAACTCCTAGCCTTTGAGAGTTAGGATTTCATCCTCAGTATTACATGCTGTATTGATTGATATCAATACATGGAAGGGAACATTTTGCACTTGGTCTACAAGGAGACATTACAGCTTGGGAAATGCAGTGATTCCCACTGAGCTACCACACACTGAAAAAACCTCAAGAGTTGCTTTACCAGCAGTTCTGCACAAGATACAAAGAGGTGCTTACCAGAATGTGGGTCCCCCTAGAAGCACATCTATCTTGAATATCATGTTAAAGTGAAATTATAAAGGAGAAATATTATTTTTATAATTGGTCTCGTGTTTGTTTCTGATTTTACACTCAGGCAGAATACCACTGGGTGCAGTAGGGGCTAAATAAATCTTTTACTGATAAACAACAAACCTAAATTGTTTATGAAGCATGAAACAATTATCTTTGACTCCACCTGATACTGCTGAGCAAGATGTTCCTTTTTATTGTGCTGTTATTAGATGGGAATTGGGCAGCATCTTTCATGAATGGATGGGATAACCAAGTCCATGGAACACAGAGCTCATTCTCTAGCACAGTTCAGAACTCTGTATGCAGCCCATTGTCCTGCACAGAAGGATATCCCAATGACCAAACACATGAGTGAATTAATCATTTAGAAAAGAGTACCTAGACTTTCCAAACAATCATGGGGATGTAGATGTTCTAGCCTTTACGTAAGGACTTAAGATATAAATTTTCATTATACATACATGTGGCCCTCATTCTGTATGGAGATAATGTTTCTGCACAGTTCCTTAATACAAAACGTAAAAGTCAAGCCAACTAGCAGTCTCAGTGATTAGAAATGAGAAGTAGAATCCCCTTGTGTTTTGAGTAGAACAGCAGTGGTAAAACTTCACAGGAAAAACCCTCATGAAACCAGAAATGCCTTGGTGACATGGCCACATTTTTAAAAAGCCTCAGAAACAATGCTAAGAACGGAACAGAGGGATCTTTAAGGCAAGAAAGTAAAGAAAATACATTTTTGGCATTGAACAATAAGAAAATCATCCAGAGAATAAAATAAATTAAAATGAAGAGGAACCACCTGCCCTGTTTTCTGGCTTGGCTTTGACAAACCATGACCTGTTGTGTTACCACGTTGCAGAAAGTGAGTGTGGGTGGAAACCAGGATGTTGCTCTAGTGTCATTTTATCAGTGTTCAATTCTGCATCAATATTTATTGATATTCTGTTTGCATTTATGTTATACTTATTACGCACTCCTCCTTTTTCCCCTTATAGATCCATTCAGATTCCTATTATTTTGGGCTCCTACTCAGCAGTAGGAGTAGTTACAATCCCTCTGTCCCTATGGGAACACATCCCTAAGGGCCCTGGAGATGCTCAGAACCATACCCACCCCACACAGTAATGTCTGAGGCTGAGATGTCAGACACTGAAACACTGGACTTGTACAATATTTTCCTCCCCTCATTGTTTCGTATTTATGTGTTTGGTATTCTTCCCATTTTAGAAGCCAGTGAGGAGTAGGGCAGATACATCTGTCACGCTGTAATAAACAGAAGGAAAGTATTATTGAAGCACAAATCTAAAAGCAGCTTATTAATATTTAGAGTTTTAAAGTTGGAAGAATCAAGTAATGAAATACAGTGAACTATATAAATTGAAGTTGCTAAAAGATTCATTTTCAGAGGGCAAAAGAGAAAACATTTAAAGAACATTAGGAAACTTTTAGAAGCATATTCTAACATGCAGAGATAGACAATGAAATGATTGGTGAAAGGTTAAATAAAACTGAAGAAGCACATGCAAATGGCAATATGCTTAAGAAATTGAACTATTTGCTGAGAAAACACAACGTGCAGACCACTGGATGTGATTGGAAAAAACAAGATATAATTTGAAATTATTTTTAAATGAGAAATTGTACAAAATGGGTAACTGTACTTTAGGATAACTATATTTGCAACATCATCTGGGTGGGCAGTGGTGCCCATTAATGCAGCATATCTGTGGTGTGTTGGAAGTGTCAGGGGACGATGCGTGTTAATCAGGCTGTGCCGCCCCGTGTGTCCCGGGTTATCAACTTAAATTGAATAAAAAAAATGCTGTGTCCCTCCCTCTGCCCTCGCACCGACGCGGGAGAGGACGCGGGGCTGGGGGGAACACCCACCGGCGAAGGGATGGGTGCGAGGGGCAGGCGGGGTCCACGCTTCTGCCTCCCCTTCGGCTCGGGGTCGGCCTCCCCGATTACCTACAATAATGGAAACGATCCTACACTGGCACCGTGCCCCAGCGTCCGGGGAGCCGCCCCCCTACCGGCGGGGAGCAGAGCCCCGCACCCGCCCGT
>JAOXXN010000364.1:49506271-49536853 GCA_026770055.1 Myrmophylax atrothorax
GCAAAATTATCAATAGGGATACTTTAAAGGCTCATTTCCTGAAATCTTAAATATATGTAGCTATTAAAAATAGGATATTTACATGTGTGATTAAAAAATACTTGTATCTTATTTCTTTCTGCAGACAGTGTCTTAGCCCCAGAACTTTACACTATTTTTGCACTCTGCTAACATACTGACATGTCTACAGACTTCAGTGTGACTTACATAAAGTATTTATCATCTCATCACAATGTTCTTTTGACCATTAAGTAGGTAAAATTATAGTTCTTGAAGCTTACGGGAAACAAATATTTTTATATTATGTAGATAAAACCCTAAATTTATTGACCAGCTGCATTGTATTAAAGCAGGACTTCCACCAAATTAAGGTCATTGATGAGTGGGTTTGTACATTACATCAAAGATGTTATGAGATGTTGTTTATTCTTGCTGTATTTATTCAGGCATGGGACACGGTGTGCGGGAGAAATTGCCATGCAAGCCAACAACAGAAAATGTGGAGTTGGAGTAGCCTACAACTCCAGAGTTGGAGGTAAGAAAATGGAAATAATTAGATGTCTAATATGAATGGAAACAAGACAGATCCTGAGTGTTTTCAGGTACCATTAATCTGAAATAAGAATGATTGGTCTTTCCTGGAAAATATGAATTTTGAAATAATAAAAGGTACAAAATCCTGTCTGGTGATAGTGCAAAATATTACACCTATATGATGTAACATATTCTTGAATAAACTCTGGAATCCGATTATGAGTAGAATATAGGTACAATATATAACAACAGCAGTGACAAAATAGGTGGTGGTGATGATTATCATAATAACAACAATAGTAGTATAAATTATATTAATATTTACAGTAATAATAATAAATTATTATAATAGTAACAACCTGTATTGTACCCAGAGCTATGACTGTATCTTTTAAGCAATCATGAACTCACCTTTTACAATTGGTTATCCTAGAAGGAGGAAACATAAGGGAGGAGAGGGACTGAGTAGGGTAAAAGTAAGAATATACAAAGTTATACCCATTGTTGTTTGTAGCATATTGTTTCCATCTACACAATTGCATTCAAAAGGCCATGTCAAGTCAAGACATTCAGGCTGATGTGTTTTTTGTTTCAACCTTTACTTCTCTACCGTCACCATAAATTAAATTTGAAAACAAATAGAGTCTTGTTTGCCTGTCCATCAGTATTTCTTTCTTTTTTTTCTTTTTTTTTTTTTAAGCAGTGACTTAAAGTTTAATCCATTAAATGTATATGGAATAGTCACAATAAAAGTATCAGTTCCAAATGGTTATTTAGCTCAGAGGGAGATACTTACAGAATCCTACTTTGTCCATTGCTCCCTTTTTTCCCTTTTAAACAGTGGGATGATGAGTGGTGATTGACACCCAAAACGATTGTTCCCACCATTTCAAACTGATGTTTGTAGGTTCCCAGTTACTCTACTGAGTTGTCATAGTTGTCAGCTTTGCAGTTTGCCTTTGCCATAATGCATTATGCTGTCATGGTCTGTTTAAATAAAATATCTCGCTCATAAGATGAAGACGTCAAATTTTCAAAGCCAGGCAAAATGGATGAAGCTGCAGAGATGTCTGAAGTCCCACTGTGCCCATATTTTAAGGCTCTTGCATCTACAGAGGAGGTTCTTCCACAGCTATTTGCATAGGCTCTATGCTCAGTTGCAAATACAAACTACAGATCTGTGTGGGGTGATTTATCTAGAAAAGGCAAATAACAGGAGGAAAAGCAGTCCAGCAATCCTTATTACCCAGAAAGCAGCTTATACTTGAGTGGGGGAGGAGAAAGAATGGAGAAGTTGAAAGAAATTGTAAGCTGTTAGATGTGACCAGAATGATTAAGATAGGGATGTAACAAAAATATGTTCAAAAATCATGGAAGATAAGAGAAGTCTTCAAAAGATTCAGATAAATTTGGAGTGGGTAAACACTGGAGGAATATTTTTATGATGCAAGCTCTACAAGATTAACTTCTTCAGAGGCTGTTTTTCTTCTTTTCTTTTTAAATCCATGAAATGACACACTGCACACTTCTATTTGACATTAGTCTAGGATGACTTTTTTAAGTGGCTGTTTGCTTGTAGCGGTTGCCATGCTGGATAAATCCAATGATCCACAGCCAGTGCCTTCTATCTGATAGTCAGCATTATCTGCTTCAGGGAAAGAAACCCTAACATTTGGAACACCTTGTTCTCCAGCCTTCAGTATCAGAGGTTGGTTTAACTTTGCTTTGAGGGATAAACCAAAATATTCCATTCAGTTTTTTTTCCCATGGAAGTACTGACTTTAATAACCCTGAGCACTCTCAGTCATCACAGCCTGGACCTATTCTGAAACCTTGATTAGTCCCTTCAGTACTTCGTGGCTCTGAGTCCCATAGGCTTTTCTGTATACTGAGTGAAAATAAAAAGTACTTCTTAATGCCAGTTTTCAAAGTGGCACCTTTCAGTGTCCTGTAGCATTCACTCTTGTTCTGTGCAGAGCTAAGTGTGCGTGCACCGATCCCCTCTGGAGTAAAGCAGGATGGATGCATTTTCATGCATATCTAACCATAGTGGTGTGTTATGATATTTCCATGGTGCTGCCATGGAAATTAAATGATTAAGTGGCTCCATTTTACAAAGGACCAGGCTGAGAGTGCCAGCACAGTGACATGTTGCTAAAAATAGCCTTCTGCCAGGCACATACATGTATGTGTCTGAAATTACCTTGGGCTTTGCCTGCTTTTGATTTTGTGAGACTAATGGGAGCAAGAATAGAAAAGAGTTTATGCAAGAGGACATAATTGGAATCTGCTTAGGGGAATATCACTGCAGACATCAAATCCCTGAGCTGACTTGAACAATCAGGATTTTGGTGATCATAGTAACAAGGCAGTGATTTTTTTGCCTTCAACTGTTTTCGTCAGTGTGTGGTCAGTGTTCTTGTGGAGTTTTTTTTCCTTTTTGTGTTATTTGTCTGCAGAGTTGGCTTGTTCTTTTTTTCTGTGAAGTATCTGTACACTCCTCTTCACATTCCCAGTATCTCATTGTGTGTTGCAAGCTCATACCTGGAGCTTGCAGTTGCTTTCTCACAGGCGCATCTTTTCTCACAATGTGCTGGTATGAGACAATCTCAGAATTCTGAGCCAGCTGAAGAAAAAAGAGTAATGAAAATGTTATGAGTTTAAGCCTACACCTGAGGCATGGGATACATGTTGATGCTTTTCCCAGCTTTGTGAGTGATAGTGGAGCAGCTGTAGTTGAGTGGATTAACTTCTTTGTCTGATTTTGCCACTAATGAATATGAAATAATAAAGCTCAGCTTTGTCTCGGGGGTGTTACGAGTATCAAGAGGCCAGCCATTTCAGAAAAGAGTTATTCTTGCAATCTTTTTTTTGTGCTTGGTAGTATAAAAAACCCAAACAAGACACTGAGCAGCAAGGGTAATGTTACAGGGTTTTGGTGTGTTTTTCTTTTTTTTCTTATTTTAGTTTGTTTGTTTTAACAGAATGACCACATTTTGCCTGCTGTGCTTTGGCAAAATCCCCATTTGGTGGAAAATACTAGAAAACGAATACTCATAATTCACCAGCTGCCAGAGATGGTGCAGCTGCTGTAGCACTAAGTGCCAGGTTCAAGAGAACCCAGACATTTTTATTGCTTGTAAACACAGGCTGAATCCTGACTGCTGTTGCTCTTATATTGCTGCTGTCACTCTGAGAGCCATGCCACGGTGGGAATTTTGCCAAACTCCTGCTCTTTCTACCTTCCTCCAGCACTGGACAGTGGTTGCAGTCCTGCTGCAGAGCTGTGGTTTTACAGAGTGATGGATCCAGTGCAGAAGAACTGCTGTCTGCGACTGAATTTTAAATACCACTGAGATCAGGCTTGCTCTGAAGAAGATTAGATCATGCAGTTCCTAATGAATTGTTAATGGCTAGATATCTCTGGATTGCTCACAGTAGAAAAAAACATGACAGTAAAAACAACAGTGAGATTTTTTCTGTGGTGGAGATTGAAGAGCTACTGAAATAGCAGTGTCACAGAGACAGCAAAACCTTAACGACTTTGAGGTCAAAGTATTTTAGTCAGAACATTCACAACTACATCTTTGAACTAAAACTCTTAGAACATTTAAGATAAAAGTAATGCTGATAAAACCTATCTAATTTGAGTGGCATTCTAGCTGTTTGAGAAGTCTTTGTTACAGATGTAATAGGAAGAAGAAAGAGAATGCAGCAAGAAAAAGCAGGAACAGTAAGTAAGCTAGTTTTTTGGGTCTTTAGAGAAGGAGAGAAAGAAATAATAGGAGAAAAACGATGTTAAGGTTTAATATTTGTGGAGAATACTGAGCTCTGAAAATAAAGGTTAAATGTACTGTTTCACACTGACAGGGACTGTCCTCAATATTGCTTACATGAACAGCAGTAGTCTGTGGTTGCAATAGTTATGGATTAATTTTGCTGGAAACTGTAAAAACAGTTAAAAAGACAAGGAGGAGAGAACAGAAAGTAAATCCAGTCTGCTTCTTTTTTTTTTTTTTCTGTTAAGGTATACGAATGCTGGATGGAATAGTCACTGATGCAATTGAAGCCAGTTCCATTGGTTTCAATCCAGAGCATGTGGATATTTACAGTGCAAGCTGGGGCCCCAATGATGATGGTAAAACTGTGGAGGGCCCTGGGAGACTGGCACAGAAGGCTTTTGAGTATGGGATAAACCAGGTATGATACTTAAGGGAATGATAAACTATAATGAGTCAGAATTTTAAAATGGTTGATAGCAGGGAAGAAAAGAAAATGGTTTGTGCTGTCTTTGCTCAAACATATTTGAAATGGACAAGATATATTTTAATAGTAGAGGTCAGAGAAATTTCCAGACAGAACATGACTATTAGGGCTTTCCAAGATGGTTTTAAGCTGCTAATCTCCAAAGATAAGCTTTATTTTCCATCCTTACTTTTGCTGCCTTTGTCTTGCCCTACCCCCACCCTTCTCTGCTGCTTGTTTTGAACTGAACAGTAATTGGATTTCTGCACTGAAAGCCTATAGAATTTAATACAAAATTTCTGCTTCATGAATATTTTGCTGTGTGAAATAATGAGGCATTTTAGCACCCTGTGGACAAGCTTGTATTGCGTTAATTGCATTAATTCATAAATCTGTGTGTATCATGATCCAATTAAAATGAATGTAGTAAAAATGCATGATGAAGAGTACTGGAAAGAATGTTTTTACAGTTTTTGTTTTGATGTTACACTCTAGATCTGGTTGGATGATAAGTAGGGTGCAAACCAAGAGCTGCCAGGTATTTATTAATAAACTACTCTTGCTCTTGCCAGTGAGGTGAAAAGATATCTAAAGATACTAAAGGTACTAATATAGAGAGGAAGACTGAATCAGAGGTGGGAGAAGAGAGAAATGGAGGAAAGCTTAAAGGACAGAAGCAAAGAGAAATAATTTTGGATAAAGAATGGCTAACAATAGTAGCCAGAAGGGGAGAAGGAGAGAAGAGTGCTGAGTCTGACAGGTGACAGGGATATCCTGAGGGAAGAATGGAGACCAAGAAGAGTGGGCTGGTAACAAAGAGAGATCTGAGCTCATAGGCAGGCACCAAGAGAAGAGGGAGATTAGGCAACAAATGTTCAGTGGTCTTACTCTGGAAAAGCAGGTTCTTTGGTGAAGAATGTACCTTTTTTATGTTTTGTTTTATTCCTCATGGGGAAAAATATTATTTGTTTGTCGGGCTTCCTTTTGCAAAGCTCTGGCTTGTCTCTGTTCTGCTTAAAGTCAGTCAGAGTTGGGATTGGCAACCATTTTAATCCTTGAATCCTTCACTGCTGCTCTGCTAAAGCACCTGAGCACAGACATAGCCTTAAGCACTGAACAGGGGTTAAGTGAAATCAGAGCAAGTGTTCAGATATGCCAGTGCTTTTCTGAACTGCAGCCTTTATTCTCAAAGATACTACATAATATTCTGTAGTTGACATGGCTTGTCCTTCCCAAGATAACAGTTATATCACAGTATCCTTTAAAGTATCTTTATTTTTAATGTTTTAAGTGCTGCAAATGTCACAGCATTTGCATAAACAAGTTCAAATCTCACCTGAGTGGGTTGATAAAATCTATGTTGACTCTAGTGAGTGTACATAGATTAATAATGAACAATATATGAATTTTTGCTCATCCCATGAAACAGATTGCTTTCTCCTGAAGGACTTCCACAGCTTAAGACTGGATGGGGTGGTACGTGCTCCCTCTGTGATAGCTGTGATGGTTTACAAGCTGTCAGCTGCTGGCATCAGGTGTTGGCTGCTGCTCCCTCACTGCACACTGGACACCAGAGCAGGGAAGGAATGTGGTTGTATCTGGAGACTGGTGATGCTGAATCATCGATCTGTGAGAGAAGGGAGGGTTTCCAGGACATACATCCTTCATACTGCTAACCCATACCTCTGTGATTACAGGAAAGGCAAAAGAAATAAACCCTGATAAACTTCCCATTTCTTGAAAATAAATGGGCAATTTTCCTAGAAGTTGTTGAGATCAAAACATCAGCATGTGGGAAAATTCACCTGTTGAACACAGACTCTTTTAAACTTAGAAACCTCTTCTGAGGAAAGTTGCTGTACCTGGAACCCTGAACGTAGGCCAGTCAAACTAAGAGATGTGCTACAGGGTGATAAGTGGGGCATGTCAGACACCTGATTTCTTATGTCTCTTATCTTCTGCAGTTCTTACTGAAATCTGTCCTTTTTGACTGAGAATGTTTGGTATATTAGGTTTCTTGGGAGGAAGGAGTTGTTAAGGATACATTAGGGGTCTGAAATCTCTTTGATAATTGCTCAGGGTCTGAAATACCTTTGATAACCCCTCATTTCTGTTTTCCCTAGGGCCGAAATGGGAAAGGCTCCATTTTCGTATGGGCTTCAGGGAATGGAGGTCGTCAGGGTGACAACTGTGACTGTGATGGTTACACTGATAGTATCTACACAATCTCCATTAGCAGTGCTTCTCAGCAAGGGCTTTCTCCTTGGTATGCAGAGAAGTGCTCTTCAACTCTGGCCACAGCATACAGCAGTGGGGATTATACTGACCAGAGAATTGTAGGTTGTTTTTACCAGTTTCAGAACAAATAGAAATGTATTGTAAATGCAAGTAACAAATGAAACCTCGTAAATGCTTGGTTTCAAGTACCTGCTTTATGTTATGTGTTTAGTGCTTTTGCCTTGAAAATTTGAGGTATTTGTATTCCTGGAACATCTTCTACTGTAAAGCAGTGGTTGGAGAAGATTATTGTGTCAATGCAGTTAAGTCAACATGCTGAATTTGTCTGCTGTTTGTGAATGCTGTTTGTGTATGAAAGAGCATGGTCTCTGCATGGTTTGATATGGTCCCTTTTTCAGAAAGGGAAAATGAAGAGAGATTTAGAGTAAAAGGAAAAAGAGCCTGTGATGTAAGGTCAGGGATATACCTTTCCATTACCTTTTGTAAGACAGGGACAGCAACAATAGTTGCTTCCAAACCTATAAAAGGTACTCGGCAAGCAGACACATCAGTCTGTGTGCCTCCCTTGTGCTAAGCAAAATTGCTGTGATAAAATAATGTTGAAATATCTGTAATTTCTGTTCAGCCCTGGTGGATGCTAATTTTGCAATACATTGCACTGATGGGGATTAAACTCATGTCATTCTAAGTTAGTCAGGAGATAAGTCTTTCCTAAGTGGCTTCTCTTTATAGTTAAGATGTAGATACATAGGACATTGAGTTTGATATTTAATTTTCAAATAAAGCACATATTTCATTGCAAATTATAGTTCTTCTGCTGAAGAGGGAGCAGAACACCAATACTAAACCTATGAGTAATTTTCCAGCAAGCAGTAATTTTAAATGTTCTAGGCCCAACACAATGATCTGTTTTTATGATTCACCAGTAAGCCTGAAACACTTATTGTGAAATCTTAGAATAAAATAAGATATTCAGTGTGGGAGTATTTTGTTCCAACACAAAGCATTTTGATACAAAAATTATAGTTGAAGTAAAAGGAGTGGATTGAAATATGAACAGATTTAAACATCCATCACTTTTTCTGCTGTTGAGGTGTGTATTAATACACACCAAGTAAAGGAGACATAATTATGTTTTTGAGTGTGGATATGACTATATTTGCAACTGTTTATTCATACAATTGGAGTTGTTTTTTGTTTTGTTGTGTTTTTCTGTCAGACAAGTGTGGATCTTCACAATGAATGTACAGAAACTCACACTGGGACCTCTGCATCTGCACCTCTGGCCGCAGGGATTTTTGCTCTTGCACTGGAAGCAAAGTAAGATGTCACACAATTACCTTTTGAAACTCCTCTCTCTCAGCCACCCCACCATTTTCCCCTGAATGTTGTCTTTCTGAAGTGGCACCACACCATGCTGCAGCTCCACTTTTTTGTCAGTCAGACAGGCTGATGAAAAAAATAAGCAGCTGCTTGCCTCAACACCTTCCTAGGAAAGCAGAACTAATGTAAGTAAATCCTAACGACAGAGGAATGGTAGTTCATTTTGTGTATTGGCAACAGCCTTTACTGATTTGGGGTCAAATGCAGTGAAAAGTGAGGTTGCACATGGATCAGGAGAGCATAACTAGAAGACAATAATTTGCAAGGGTTTAAGTCTTCAGTCAATTGGAAGTTCTTCTGCCAGTGATTAGGCATCAAATGGGAGGTGCCCAAGCTCATCTGTCAGAGCAGGCAGGGAGCATCCAGGTTTGGATCCTGTAGGGCAGGCAGGGTGTGGGGAGAGCAAGAAAGGACAGGACAATGTCTTTATCACAGAAAACACTTCAGGCAGTAGTGCGTATGCTTATACTTGGATGGTGCAGATTCAGCTCCATTTGCTATTGCATACCCCTTTGGCGACATAAGCCAAAACACTTGGGTATTATTTTAAAGGGCAGAGTTAATCACAGATAGAATCAAATACCCAGGGAAATTTCAAAGACCAGGTTCTACAAACACTGGTGGAAACTACTAGTACTGTTAGCTAACTTTAAATTCCTGAATGGTTTTGAAGGACTTGACTCTAATCTTGATAGATACCCGTTTTTGCTTGACACAGAACTCTTGCCCACCTGGAGAAGTGTGTGACATGCTGTGTATTTTAAAACAATGGAATAGCATATGGCTTCAAAGCATGATGATCTATTGCAGACTAGTAATTGAGAGAAAGATGATAGGAATCCCTGAAACAACTAACCAGGAACACTTTCTCAACAGCCCAGACCTAACATGGAGGGATATGCAGCACCTGGTAGTGTGGACCTCAGAATATGATCCACTGTCTGGAAACCCAGGGTGGAAAAAGAATGGAGCAGGACTGATGGTCAACAGTCGATTTGGGTTTGGACTACTCAATGCCAATGCCTTGGTAGATTTAGCTGATCCCAAAAGATGGAAAGGTGTACCAGAAAAGAGAGAGTGTATTGTCAAAGACCAAAGCTTTGAACCAAGGTAAGAATTTGCATTAGCAGTTACCAAGATTATGTCTGCCTTAGTAAAGCCTGAAACATCATATTCTTCACAGATTGCCCTCAATCAGACTAAGGGATTCCTTTTGATTCATTTATTATTGCCTTATTGTATTCCTCAGGGGCAGGCAAGCAGCATTTGCTTCTAGGTTTTTTTTTTAGTGTAAAACTGATGGAAATTACTAGAATGAAGCCTTAACAGAGACTATTATGTCTGCTTGTGCAGACAGCATATGGATAGAGCATTCTGTCAGGCAGAACTCAATCAACTAAAGTGTGAATGTTGAGACCAAAATCAGAAGGTAGATGAAAAGATAGTGAAATCTCCCAAGGATTAAAAAAAAAAATCTCTAACAGGTCTTAGCAATTCTTCTCCTGTGACAGGTATAGGTTGAAATCAAGGTGATATATTGAGTTTTACTCACTTCTGTAGCATTTCTCTTATGAAAAACAAGTATCTCAAAGTCTCATTGAAAAGTCTTACCAGCCACGTTCACACATGCTCACAGCAAAATGAACTTAAACTGAGCTGAACATACAGATAAATTGTAATTTGTCACTGAGTAGGTAAATCAATAAGGATATACAGACTTTTGTCTCCACTTGTTCACTTACGTATTTGTTGTCTAGAAAAAATTACCGATGTCAAAGGCTGAAATTATACTGTGTGAATGCACCAAAAGTCTGTCTGCAGAAATGTATTGCAGTGTTTTGGAGAGTCACTGCTTGGTAGCCTTATTATTTGTACTGTTTTACTACCAACTTGCTTTTACAAGCTGTCTCCTTTCCACAGGATGTTGACACTACTGATGTGTATGATACTTTCTGCTTATGTATTTTTATTGCAGTTCTGTATGTTACTTTATAAAAACAAAGTCCCGTGATTCGGAGTTCAGAATTACTTATGTGGAGATTTGGATACCCATTCTCCTTGGAAGTAGTGGGAGTTGTGCATATAAAGCCATGCACAGAAGCTCTCCTTGCATAACAGAAGACGTTAGCTTTTTTTCCCATTGGGGTGGTGTTGACTACAAAGGGCCAGGACAGGTTTCTGATGTGATATTTTAGCTTCATGATGACTGCTTTTCTGGATATTTGAATAAGGCAACAAAGTCTAAGTCTGATATAGTTGTGTGATGTGGCTGCCTGCAAACTGGTTCTTTTGGAGTCACCTGGTCCATTTCAGTAGTGTGCTTCCAGAACTTTCCACGTTTTTCACTGGAGCATTCAAAAGAATACCAAATGCAGAATTTGTCTTTACTTCTTCCCTTCTCATCATTCTGAAATGGGTATTAAATGTATCATTTACACTTCACATCATGATCCAGAATCAAAGTTTCCTGTGGGTAATCAAAGAACTGCTGTAATTTTTGCCAGATTATTAAGAGCAAATGAAGAAGTCATCATTGAAATTCCCACAAAAGCCTGCGAGGGTCAAGAAAACTCCATTATATCTCTGGAGCATGTGCAGCTTGAGGCAACGATTGAGTATTCCCGGAGAGGTGATCTTCATGTCACTCTGGTATCTCCATCAGGTACAGGAGGCAAAGACACAATTTGTGTTGCTCCAGTGTGTAAAACTATTTCATTAAAACCCACCTGTTTTACAGTGGCTTAAAACGAGCTAAATGTGTCACTGGATAAATCCAGTGAAGAGGGTGTGAGGATAAAGCATCATGGGAACTACAGAAACCCCTTTTCAGTTTTGTGAGAAGAGGTTTGAAAATCATACTTCAGAAAATGAAGGGACAGTATGTTTTCATTCTGGCAGCAGGACCTGTGAAAACTGAGGGTTCCTGACAGACAACAAATTATAGTTCAATAATGCTTATCAGACTTCCTGTGACTTAACAGACTAATGGAAAACTGAGGAAATATGACTCCTTAGGTTTCATGGAACTGCATCTCCCCATTTGTGTATTTAAAAACACAGTGTCTCTGTTAGGCAACCTAGTACAAATATGCTAAATGAGCTAGACCATGGCAAGCTGCCTTGACAAAGCCCTGAAATAACACCGTAAAGAGACACAAAAAAAAAAAAGAGGGAGTATAAACAACTTCATAGAGAGCAAGGTCTGTTAGATCAACTGGTATTATTAGGGGGAAAAAAAGGCAAGCTTCCAGATATGAATTTAAACATCAGGCTAATCTGATTTTTCTATTTCTAGGTAGCAGTATCAAGCACTGCTGCCTCCACTTTAGCATCATTTTGCTTTCAGGGCTAAGCTGTTTTTCCCTTGTTTCTTGCTGTTTTTCCACTTTCCTGCAAAACACTACCAGCAAATGTATGTCATTCCTTTTCTGTATTTATGGTGTTATGTTTAAATACACTTAAAAATTGTGACAAGACTCCTTGGGGCTTCTCTGCTTCTTATTATGTAAATAGAGGTCCCTCGCTTTCTCCTTAGATGCAAACAAGCCCAACAAATTTCCCACCAGTCAGTAGAATCTCTTGCTGCAGAAATACCTTGTGAACTGCAGCATTTTTTTTAATAATAACAATAAAAGCACTTTTCACCTTTTTGGAGGACCAGACTCTAAAAATTTACATCCACTCACCAAAACAACAACAAAAACCAACCAAACAAGAAAAAACCAACCAAAGAAAAAAATACAGTGAGGAAATCAGGATAAGGCTGAGGTTTCACAGTACTGCACAAGCTGATTTGCCTTCAAAACTTCCATTTCAAAAGTTTCTTGAACTGTTTGACTGGTTGTGTCTGCCCTCTGCTTCTTAGGCTTCTTCCTGTGCATTCACTGTTTTTTGTGTTAAGAGATAGAACACTTATCAAGGTGTGCCTTTTTTGTGTGACTTAATAGTTTGTGTGCTCTTAAATGCTGCTGTGAAAATAATTAAAGGAATCACTGTTAAAGGAATCACTGTTAAACAGTGTATTTTCCAGCATACCTATGCATAGGTAGAGTGCAGGCTGAGCAAGGTGAAAAGTAAAAGCAGGCACATATGAACAATCCTACTGTTGATTTTGCACTAACACAGGGACCAGCACTGTCTTACTGGCTGAGAGAGAGAGAGACAAATCCCCCAATGGCTTTAAGAACTGGGACTTCATGTCGGTTCACACATGGGGAGAAAATCCCCAAGGCACCTGGATTTTAAGAATTACTGACATGGTAAGTATGTCTGTATGTTGATCAGCTATGTTTGGAAGCCAACATGAATAAAATCATTGCTAACCATGTTGAATTGTGAGCCTTCTCATTAACAGAGCGTAATGAGAGTTTGTTTTAAACACCCACCTGAATTAAAGTTTAAAAAATAGGGTAAGATTTTCCTGTCCTTTACGCAAATACAATGCACCATTGTCAGTTCATTGACATCTACCTGTAAAAAAAATTTCATGCCTGGTTTTTTCGGATAGACGTCACTGGAAGTCACTTAATATAATTTTCTGTGATTCGTGGGGTGAAATATGCAATCAAATTAATGTATGGTTAACTGCAGATTTTTTCCTGCAGAAAGGAACACAGCATGGATCTAGTCTGGTCTTGGTCCACAAGCACAGTTTTCATTAACTCAAAACCTTTTGAATTAATCAGTTTCTGGTGGTCTCAGTGAGCTATTCTGATGTATACCTTTCCCTGACTTTTTTCTGAGAGTAACTACTGCTGAACAATGTTTAAGGGTTAAAGTCAAGACGTCTACAGATACAAAATAAATCAGTTTACTAAAACCACCTGGGGATATGGATTACAACAGTGAGATTCCAGAATAAAGCTGCTTGGCTGGCAACTCATTTCCTTCAAAGAGGGAATGATCAAGCCCACTCATCTCATGGAAGTTGTCTGTTAATAAGCTTGTCATTAGGGGTTGGATCTTAGCAGGAACTGAATGCTTCCCATTAGACACTGAGCCTGCAGCCCCTGTTGGCCTCTAGTTGTAAATAGGAGGATATTGCCAAGTGCTGAGCAGATGGACAAGGCAGTAGAAGTAAATATTATTATCACCAGTGTAGTGTTAATGCTACAGCGTTATAGATAACCTCCTGGTTACAGATATTCGCCTCTTTGAATGCATTTTTTGGAAAAAAAAGTTAAGAAGAGCATCTCTTATTTTCCATTTTCATGTGAGAGCTTCCTGAAACTCACAATAAACCAAGCTTTTGTCCTCTAGGCAGAGTACACTCTTAGCTCAGTTTATAGGTTTTTCTGATTCCTGAAATAAGCTTTCATATTAATGGCCCTTAACTGGCATCACAGATTCCCATGCAGAATTACTTATAAGTTGTAGTTATGAGTAGCTTTAGCTGTCATGTAAGGTGTGTATGTAAACATTAGTCTAGACTTCTGTTAGAAAATAAGAGCTCCAGCAGCCATCTTCAGTCACTAAAGGAATGAGCAAAAATTCTGAAAGAAGCTTTAATCAAATAAAGTTTCAGTGTCCCTTCTACTTTCTGCTATTGAAACACTGCTGCCAGAATTTTTGAATAAGCATTTGTTGCTCACTTCCATACACTGTGTTTCAGAGTGCTGTTGCACACCACTACAGAATGTTATTCCACATTACCATTTCCAGAGGTATCTTTAATAAGGAAATTGCCAAGGAATGGCTTACTGAGCAAATTCTAATAATGCAAAATACTACTTCAGTATTTTTTAGCGTTCTGTGTTATGTCAGAATTCCACTGATGCTTACATGATTAATTAATAATTACGTTATGTCAAAATGTGACGTAAATGTAGTTAAGCCATTGTATTAAATCCCGATTTCTGGTATGTCTTTAATATATCTGGTTTTTGGTGCTTATGAATCCTTGCCTAAATTTAGATATTGAAAGACTTATAATGTGGTTTTTTCACTTTTGTCTACTTTACAATCAAGTGCCTTGTTTCTTCTTCTTATGTCCCAAGAACCTACTCTGATGCCACGTTTGTTTTTCAGTCCAGACGAATACAAAATGAAGGAAGGATTGTAAATTGGAAATTGATATTGCATGGCACTGCTACCCAACCTGAACACATGAAGCAGCCACGTGTATATACATCCTACAATGCTGTGCAAAATGACAGAAGAGGAGTGGAGAAGATGACAGACTTTGTAGAGGTAGTGTGACATTAATTTTTTTCCTTTTGTGTTTTTCAGTTTATAAGAAAATGGTTCTTTTTCCCTACTGAGAAGACACATATTCATTCTGTATTCATTTCATCTAACCCAAGAGCATTCTTGAGTTGTGTATCATAATTTTGTTAGTGTCAACTTCTGATATTTTTATTAGTCTCTGTTTTCATATATGAAAATGTCAGGAGTTTGAGATGGTAACAGGATATTGCTACTAAAGCAGGAAAATCTCTAGCTAGTGCAGTTCAGTGGTTCAAGGAGGGAGCAGGGAGGAAGATATCTTTGACAGACATACTAAATTTATGTAATTCTACTGAGAACAAATGTTGCATTGAGAAGGAGCCTTGCCTGTTTGCAGGGAGATGGAAGTTTGTAGCAAAAGGCTTGTTAAAAGTTAGAGACTCACTGATTCAGGTGGTTTGGTTCAGTGGATCTGTTGCTGCCAGCTTATGTATAATCCCCTCTTTACCCTTCAGAGTGCTGTAAACACACAGTCAGAGTGACAGTGGGTTTCAGGATGCATAGGATGGCAGTATTGTACATCTTCACAGTACTTGATTTGTTCAATAGCTTCAGAATACTTCACTAGTCACATCACATCAAATTGACTCCCCATTAAGTAATTAGGATATCCATAAAGTACAGAGAGTTTAACCTTCCTCAGACAGGTTATGAAAGAGAAGATTGAGGGAGATGTGATTATGGTCTTTAAATGCATCACATAAGTGTCAGCAGGTCTGGCACTCATGGCCAAGAAAATAAACTGGAAGAAACTAAAAGTGGATTGAGGACTGTAGGTGAAGATGGGTGGCCATGGTAGAAAACAAATTAAGATAAAATGACTGCTCAGTTAGAAAGACAATCTTAGGGTAAATGAGGAAGCTGTTCAGCCATGTACTCCTGTTGAAAAAGATCATGCCCCTCACCAACTGCTCTGTGCATCTCTAGTTGGGATTTGTCTTCCAAGGTGTCTTGGCCACCCATGAGCTGTACTTCATTGTCTTTTTATCTAGTGAAACCACGTACAGAGAAAAGTACATGTATGGAAACACTGGTTCAGTCCTTTTCATGAGGGTTATGTGGCAAATCAGAGCTGCCATCAGCACTGCATATGTATTTTCTTCATTTAGACTGCTGAGAAACTCTGTTCTGTAGTACAACTGGATCTATCTCTTAAGATTGGGACAAATTTTGATATAAAAATGACATGTTGTATCCTGCCAGTGAGGAATCTGAATTGGTAACTACCTGTGTTGGGGGGAGACTTGATATTCTATAAAAGATAGTCCTTTTGGTAGTCTGTTTTGGTCAATAATGGTCTAGTTTTAGATCTATAGATGCCAAATAAAAATGAAAATGAAAAAATGACATCTGTCCACACACACATGGAGATTACTAAGCAGAGCAAACCTTAATCTGGTCAGTTCTTCTTTGACACCTACCCCTTTTTTATGCAAATCTGTGTTCTAGGACCATACCACACTGGAGAACCTGAGTGAAAAACCCAAAGTCACAGAAGATACCAGTAGTAGCACTGACAAAGCAGAAGATAAAGTCCCATCAGAGGCCATGCTACATTTACTGCAGAGTGCTTTTAGCAGACAGATGGATCAGAAGCAACTGCCAAAGAAGACTGCAAGTGAGAAGTTAAATATTCCATACGAACACTTCTATCAAGCCCTCAAAAAATTGAACAAGCCCTCCCAGTTGAGAGGCTCAGAGGAAAGTCTGTACAGTGACTACGTCGATCTTTTTTACAATGCCAAACCTTACAAGCATAGAGATGATAGACTGCTGCAAGCACTGGTTGATATTATAAATGAAGGAAAGTAGACTGTAGGGTATGGCACTGAGTTGGAAATATTCATTCTCCCCACCTGTAGGGTTTTTTTCCAAAGTCTGTGTATGCTCTAGTTGTGTGATTGCTGCTTTGATTGCTTCATATTTATTACAGATATCAAGGAAGGATAAAAATGGGTGTGAGGGGATAAGGCAGGAAACTGACACTTTTTAGTAATCTTTTTAGTAATATATTTTTTCAAAGGCTTTCTTCATTACCATCACAGTAGAATTGCCCCCTCAGGCATGAATCGCAGTAGTGATCCCCTGAAAACCCTAATGCTCTATTTTAAACAATTTTCATATTACTTATTCTTCCACCCTCTTCACTTAAGCATGCAGTAGGATTCAAAACGTGAATTAACAAGCAGTTTTGAACCAAACTGCCAAAGCTATGGGGATATATTCTCATCCATGGATTTGTTGCGAATATTGTAGTCTTTGTTATATTTGTCATTTATTCTGATTCAATATTTGCAGCCAGTACTGCTTCCATCATAGGTGTTTTGTTCCTCCCTCAAACAACAATGCTCCCTTGCCCTTCTGTTCTCCTGTCAAGGAACATCTGGGAGGCTGGAGCTGGACTGGAGCATCAGTGAACACTGATGAAGTTACTCCCAATTTAGACTATAGACAGACATATACTAATACAAAAGAGCCCCAAACAAGACATCCCAGACCATGGGATGGCATTCTTTGCACCCAACTTTTAACTACCTAAGTGAAGTGCCTGAATTATGAGCCTAGAATTCATAGGCTGTGTGTAGTTAGTGAGGACAGAGTCTCCTGTAGGTAGGGTGTGCATGGAATATGGAGTAGGAGAGAGAGGAGCAGGATAAACTGGAAGAGGATGAGACAGGTGGCTGTCAGAAAGCAACTAGCATGAGTGACTCCCTTACTTAGCAGTACACTAGACGAAAGTTTTCCACACGTACCTCTTTAAAGTCAGAGTCAAGATTGATGTATTATTTTTCTTTTCACAACTGAATAAAAAAAAAAAGGCCTGTTGGATGTTCAGAAATTCTAGGGGATCTAGAACAAGACATGAAGGTTCCCAGGGGATAGTTATCACATTCCAGTGCTAAAGAAAATCCAAAAAAGTGCTGACTGCTTTTCACTTTTCTTCCTCTCTCATCTAATGCTGAAATGTGTTTTACAGACTCTCTGTAATGATTTGATTCTTCTTCACTGTTTATTCCTTAAAATGATGCAAGTGTCTCCAAGACAGGAATTTAACAATTTGCTCATAATTCAGTTCAGACAGAGATTTTTCAAACTTCAGAATAAATTCTGTAATTTAAAGGTAAATCCCTGCAAGTGGTCCAAATCAGAAAGATTTCTTTTGCTGTCCTTTCCATGCAAAAGCTTTCTGGCAATGCAGAACTAATGAACAAGTAAAACATGAAAAATTCTGATTGCTGCTGTTACAGAAGGAGAGCACTTATTTTCACTAATGTTTAATTTTCAAAATATACTCATCTGGTGAGGTAAGGACCACTTTAAGTTCTGCACAATGGAAATCAGAGGCTGGTTGCCTCAGACAGCAACTAATTTAGCCACTCCTCATTCAGATATGTTACAGTAAGGAAAGTACTAACAATGTTGCATCAGGCCTTGAAAGAAATTTTCAGGTTAAAAGGGTGGGAAACAAAAGATTCTCCTTTGTTTTAAGATCAGTTCCTATGCTGTAGCCAAAGTTTCACCAGGGGACAAGTTAAAAATCTCTCTTGAATGTTTCCAACCCAGATTAGCTTGTACAGGAGTAAATTATTTTTATTGTTAGTCATTCCTTGGTGCCTGTGTGGGTTTTGTGAAAAATGTAAAAGCTTAAAAAAAAAAGTTTTCTCTCAGAATTTTAAATTATATTTTCGTTACAGGTATTTATAATATAGCAAAGATTTTATTGAACAGACAGAATTTTAAAAGGCATAATAAATTGTATTGAAGAACCAGAATTTTTCTTGGGAAAGAGACAATTTCATCCAATAAAGGTATTTTTTAAAGGCATGTTACAACAGCAACTGCAACATGTATGTGATGTGATGTTAAAATTTGTCTATTAGTAACATAATACAGTGTGTTAGCAGAGCTCAGTGTGTGGTCTTAACATTTGTGAAGAAAACAGTGAGATGAAGTCAAGCTATTGCCCTGGGAAGTAGAGTTTAGAATGAAGGATAATGGCTTGAGGAAATAACCAGAGGTTGGGTGGAAAAAAAAGAGTCATGTGTAGAAAATTAAGACTTTCTTCACTGTGAACACTCACACACCTGCAGCCAACTCAGATTTGCTGTGGACATCAGTGACACCAGCACAGTCTGAAATTCAGACTCTGTGGCTCCAAATTACCAAATTCTGCCCATTTCACATACAGTTGTGTGTCAGAAGCACTATAATGAAATAATACAGCAGAATGACTCAGGGGAGTCAAATTAAATACACAGGTCTTGACTTCTTGCATGAAGGCAGAAGAAGCTGAAATATGTGTTGTTCCCTTCTACACCTCCTCCCTTTTCAAGCCCACATACACCCGAACATACTGGAACTGGTTGTGGAGAGCTGCTGTTTGGGGGTAGCTGTTTGCTGCCCTGTGCTGGGGAGAGGGCTCTATGGGCACTGTGTAGCCATGCACACAATTTGGGGTGTTCCCTGGGCTGCTCCAACATATGCCAACACCCAGATGTGACCAGAAAGATGCAGCCAACTCCATGGAACCCCTTTCTCCCACTGTTATCCCAAAAGGACATTGTGTTTGAGCAAACACTGCAGAAATTAATTACTATGCTTTATAAAGCTTTAACTTTTTGGGGACTTGCACATCATACCCAGATTTAATTTGCTTCTCTAGTCTCAACTAACCACTGCTCAATTACAAAATCTGCTTTGTGAAGTGCTCTAGGAATAATTACAACACTTTCTTTGCTTTCAATCAGATACATTTCCTTAGCAGAAATACTATTAGTAGTGTACATAGAAAATGGATTTCTGAAGTAGCATTGAAAAAGAAATCTAAGTCTACTTTAGAGCAAATTACCTTCCACAACTAAACAATATATTTAGTCTCAGTTTGCCAGAGTATTGAAGTGTCATGCTGCATTTGAACTTCCTACCTTTGCCTGCTTTGAATTACCCAAGCAGAGCTTCTGGTCAGTCATATCTTGTGGCTCCAAACTTAAACTAAATTTAGTTTTCAAATGAAGTGTCCTCTTTCTTACTTTTCCCATAGTCACTTAACTGAAAACGACCACAAGTGTTTTCAGAAAGCAAAAAGCTATTTTAAGAGAGAAAAGGGGTATTTACAAATAAAACACTGACTCTAGTATTGTAATTATTATTTCATTATCTTAGTGTCAGAAATTAGGAGGGGATGTAGTCTTTTTATTAAGAGAGCACATTCAAGAGAAGGGAAAACATCTGATTGTTGCTTCTGAGACTGTGGGTATGTTGGTACAGATAATTCGGTGGAGGTGACAGCCACACTTAACTACATGAGCATCAGAGCAACAGGAGGAGCTGTGCTGTGCCTGGGAGACTCTGCCACTGCAGTTTTCCAAACATTGCAAACCTCAGGAAAGTTGGCTTCTGACTTAGTCCAGCTCTGAAATAGTCAGAGCTGAAAAATTACAGGGAAAAGAACTGTTGTTATTATACACCACCACTTTTGTTTTTATGCAGAGTACCTCTGCAACCTAAATCCTTTCTGTTTTATCAAATCTTTCCTTTCAAGAAGTGCAGTTCCAGTGCTGCAAGGAGCCATGCCATTTACAACAGCATTTTGGAAAGGGAAAACTCTAGAAATGTGTATTTTGTTCTGAATCAATTACTTGACTAGCTAACACTTCTAACAGCACACAGAAAAGATTCAAACTCCAACCCCACTAGGCACCAATAATTTCTGTAAACATCATTCTATTTAATTACAGAAATACTCAGTAAAAATATCACTTCTGTTATTGCTGTTTGTGAGGATAATATAACCAGAAAGAGTAAGACATTTTGCTTCCACCAGTGCAGTAAATGCCTACTGGAAAAAAATAGGTCTAATATGTTCCAAGTTCCACTAAGATACCAGAGAAAAATAAATACATTATATGTGAAAGCGGGTGGTTATCTGTAAAATGTATCTTAATGGCTATATCATTTCAGCTATTTGACTACCTCCAATCAAGTGTAGTAAGCAGATATCTTTTTCTTTCCGTTGTTGTGTTTTTTTCCCTAACACAAATGCATTGGTTGCTGTTGCATGTAGCATTTTGTTTGACTAAGGCCACATTATCAGTCTATGTTTCAAATTATAAACATGCAGCATAATGCAGTGCCGTATATTCTGATAAGGAAATGCACTTGGAACTGAGGGTGGGCAGCTTTGTGTGAGCTGATGCACAAAGTGCTCATGTGAAACAGATCTATAAAGGCTGGGCAAAGAGTAGAGCCATATGCCAGCTCCATTAGACCTTGCCAATGGCTGCTCCACTGGAGAACAGCGACAGTGGGATGCAGGGCACCACAAACCACTGGGAAGACAAAGCAAAGCGCAGTTCCACAGTTCAGTAGGGAGCTCAGCTGCCTTCATGCTCATTCACAGTTTGTGAGGGACATTCCAAAAACTGAGGATTTAGGAAGAGCTTGCAGCTATGAGTTTCTTGTCTTTTACTCTGTATTTCTGATACCACTCTTCAGAGTGGTACACTATAATTGAATGGAATTTTTCTGAAAATACTGAAAACACAGCCTAAGCAATGGGTTTCAGGCATCAGGCTGTGTGAAGCCAATGCAATTTGTTGCTTTTACTTTCACATAGAAAAAATATACATATATGTATGCATGACTCCATATAAAGAATATAGCAACTCTTAGCGCTATACATATATATATAATTACATATAATACAATATATATGTACACAACAAGAAAGAAGAAGCTGCAGCACTAATTTGCTAGAACAAAGTTAAATTTCAGCTTGGATTTTGCATCACAGTAGCATCAATAGTGCTGGTTGTTTTAGAGGGGGACAGAGAAGGAAGGGAGATTTGCTTATCTGATAATCCCTTTAACTGCTGGGGTACATTTTGCTGAAGAATTCTGTTTCTGGAGTTGCATTAATGGAAAAATAACTCTTCTCTTACTGTGCAAAGGATAACCCTACCTCTGTAGGGAGCTTTGAACAGCTTAGCCAGGTAAACAATCTGGCTCTGTAACACAACAGGCAAACAAATGTGTGTGGGGCTCTGTAATGCAGGGTCTTGGATCTCTGCTGAAAACACAGAATTCAAGATTCCTTCGTGGCTTTGAGCATCGAATTTTAAGCTCTTCAAGGAGGGGTAATTATAGTACTCTGAATATTTATGTATATTTCCTTTAAAATTAATAGTTGTGGTCTCCTTCAGAGCACCTACAGGATTCAGAGGTTATTCTGAGTAACGCTATGGAGGAGCCTGCCTGTCTCACAGTGTATATGGCGGCTCAATTGTGAATCACACTCCTAATTCCAGCACTGAATTTACATGTCGCAAGTCAGGCAGTGTGAATGTTGTCCTCATCTCTTCCCCTGTGTTGCTCCGAGGCTGGTGCTGAGCCGTGTTGAGCACACCCTGTTCAAAGCTGTTGCCCATCCATTCAAACAATGCTGAAGCTGTTGCCTATCCATTCAAACAATGAGGCTTTCCAGTCCAGTGGTGGCTACAGAAAATTTTCAAGGCTCTCCCATTTCTTTCCAGGATTGCTCTCTCCAAAGACCCTGTGTGACTCCTCATGTTGAAGAAAAATCAACCCAGAAAAAAAAAGCATTCTTCACTTTAGTAATTCATTTAAGCACATACTGCAGGTGATGTAAAATGATTAATCCTGTGCTTGATCTTGCTTGCTTGCTTAAATCACTCTCCTGTCCCGTTTAAGCATATGCATGGGATGAAGCACCTGACTGAGCACTTGGCTGAAACAGAAAGGACCGGTCCTGCATGGTACTTCTGCTCAGAACAGGGAGATATGATGTCAAAGTTCTGCTCAGTTATTGCAAATATATGCTTGCAATTCTATATTAAGTGCGTGAGTCATGCCTGGATTTCCATACAGTGTGCCTCTGAGTTCCATGAGTTGCTTACACTGCAGTGTACTGGGTCTCAACCGGGAATGGTGAATCACTTTCCCTCCAGGGAGTGTGTGCAAAACCTTCTTTTATCAGGGAAACAACACCTGCAGCGCCCCAGGCAAGCCTCATACATTTGGAGACCTTACTTCCATACTTGTTTTTATTAAATCTGTCAGATGTTCAGACATTTCCAGCCTGCATGACCTTAATATTCTTATGAAGTTCAGGGAATGCTCTCCATTTCTAAGAAGCTAGATCTAAAGTATATTATAATAATTAATTCAGTTTCTTAATATGGGACTGCACAGAAACATCAGGATTAAAGAACAGTATGAAGTCAGGTGTTTTGTCATAAATTTTGAGTAACTCCTCAATGCTCTCATGTACTTGAGAAATAAAAATAATGTGAGTTGGATATGAGTCCATGGTAGGGGAAAGGAAGAAAAAAGGGGAATGACAGATTTCAAACAGATCCAGGCAAGAAAGAGTGCATTTTATGCTTTTCTCTTCTCTTTATTCAAGCAGTTCTCAGTTACAGTATCCTGGCTTCAAAGGACAAATTTTAAGACATCTTTCTTCTGCTCATGCTGATGAGTCAGATGTGGTTTGCTTTGTGACAGAATTAATTGCTTTCCTGATTTCTCATGTCTTTCTTTCCTGTGAGAATTCTAATTATAAAATCCAAACCCCTGCATTTCCAGCTATTCGAGGTTCATCAGCTCTGCAGTTTGTGTTAATGAGCTCAGTTCCTTGACTTTGCCCCTGTAATTTTATACTAACTGGGAGCCTAAACCATTATCCATTTATAGGAACAGTCATCAACATGTACTTACCTTTAGAGATGCTCAGAGTTTACTTTTCTCAGAAAAGCTAATGTCAATTATGTCAGCTCAGCTTGTTGCACTGCTGGAAAACCCTGCACACACCCATCAAAACCATGAACACTGCACATTATTGCTAAGGTGGGTTGATGGAAGTCTGCCTTTGCTTGAACTTTCAAAGCAAACAGATGGAAGGAGGGGCCCAACTTTCTTCACCTTTCAGTGGCATCTGAGGACTTAAATCACTTCAGATTTTTTAAAACCCGGCCCATATTTCATCTCTCTGTAACAAAATAAATGGATTGCCAAGCATAACTAGGGGATTATGCACCAAACTGAGAGTCATCACCTTCTGTCAGCTCAGAGCTGAGGCTCAGCCTTCAAATGTCTTCTGTTTGCATCTGCAGTGTGCAGAGTCATACAATTAGTTTGTGTGTGGGGGAGTAACAGCAGAGGAGGAAGAGATTTTATTTACTACATTGCACATAGCATTGCCTATGATGTCTCCATCTCCCTGTCCTCCTTCCCTGAGTCACAGGAGTGGAGCTGATCTTCTCAAGCTCTTTGTTTTCATCAGTCAGTACTGCAACCAAAGAAAAAGAGTTAACAACCTGATAGGATTTCTACATTTAAAAATAATGAGATTTCTGCTTCATGGAGGCAACCTCTTTGCCCTCAAGCCTCAGTGAATGCTTGAAGATGTTTTTCCATTGAAGACCATGTGGAAGTGGTCACAGGATGCACAAGAATTTAGCAAAAGTATGTCTTTTTCCCTAGCCTGGGAAAGCTGGAATAACCTGTGAAACACTGAGTAATTCAGTGTTGACAAAAGCAGGGTGGTATTTCACCCTGCCCAGTCTAAATTCCCTTGCTAAAATGCCCAAATAAAAGGTAATTTCTCCCTGCTGATCTCCACCCTACCTACAATCAGCTAAGATTTTATGGCTGCTGGGCAGTATTTTCTCATGTGGCTTGTCCTAGTGTACTTATTGTCAAAGAAACATTGATGCTGTCTCTGGAGTTCATACTGATTCCCCAAATAGAATAAATTACGTTAGAAAAGCACTAGTTTTCCTGGTATACATTTTCACCCAGGTAATCCAGCACTCCAAACATTTCTTACCTCTTTTACATTTAAGTAGACACGTTGTGTTTTGGATCCCAGTGCATTTTTGGTGCAGTGAAATTAGGGACAAAACACAGTATCTCATGTATTTAATTCTTGTTACCATCACTGGGATTTACACAGTGTTCGTAAGCTTTGCAGGTCCTGTATCATGTGTGAATACACTGGTTCTCTTGAAGGTACCAAAGCAGACTCCAGATCATAACTAATCTGAAAACAAATGAACAAACAAACAAACAAACAAAAAGACATCTTCAGGACTAGAAAGCTGTAAATCACTCAAGAGCTGTGAGATGTGAAACACAACTATCCAGCCTGAAGGTAATGGTCATTCTCCTGTAGAATTACTGATAATATACATACAGAGTCATGGATGTAACTCCATATAAATCAGTGTAAACCTTACCAAAGGTAAGCATCACTAACTCCTCTTTTGGGTATCATTAGTTTTCCTGCAGTGACAATGCTTCACACTTGTTTGTAGACAACAACCAGAGAGCAGAGTGCAAAAGCCCCCTTCTTCCAGCAGCTGTCCCAGTTTTCAATGTTTTTTCCAGCCCACAGATGGCCAGGAGAAAGATCATGGAATCATAGAATATGCTGAGTTGGAAGGGCACTGCTGACTCAAATTCGGCTTGCTGACAAACAGCTCTTCCAAGTCTCTTTCCAGCATTGCCTTTCAGCATCTCACTCCCCAGTCTGTCCGCACATCCAGAGCTGACCCATCCCAGGTATAGAATCCAGCACTTGCTCATACTGAACTTCCTCTAGTTGGTGATTCCCAGCTCTCTGAACTGTCCAGGTCTCTCTGTAGGGCCTTCCAGCCTTTGAGGGAGTCAACAGCCTCTCTCAGTATTCCTTAGTATTCCTTTGAGTCCTGCCTCCAAGTCATTGACGACGATGTTGAAGAGCACAGGGCCCCAGATGGAGCCCTGTGGAACCCCAGTAGTGACAGGTCACCAGCCTGATGTCACCCCAATCACTGCCACCCCCTGTGCTCCACCTGTGAGCCAACTTCTCACCCCTCACATGATGGGTTTATCCAGGCTGGATAGCTTGTCCCAAAGGATCCTGGGAGAGACAGTATTAAAAGCTTTGCTGCAATCCAAAAAGATCACATGAACTGGCACTCCTAGGCCAGCTATGTGGGTTATCTTGTTGTAGAATGTAATCAAGTTCGACAAGCAGGACTTTCCCCTCATGAAGCCATGCTGGCTGTGACCAGTGTGTCCTCTAGATGTTTTTCAATACCTCCTAGAATAATATTTTCCATGATTTTATCTAAAGTGAAACTGAAAGGCCTGTAGTTTCCAGGGTCTTCCTTCTTGCCCTGCTTGAAAACCAGGACATTTGCCAGCTTCCAGTCTCCTGGGACCATCTTCGATTCCCAAGACTACTCAAAAAACATTGAGAGAGGTTTTGCAATGACTTTAGATGGATCCCACCAGACCCCATAGATAGATGTGTGGGGATCCACCTGAAGCAGTAGATCCCTTTCAGTTTAAACGTTGACTGGGTGTTTGTCAGTCTCACAGCCATGGTCCTCCAGCTCAGGGCACTGAGACTCCCTTGATGCACCATCATGTTGAAGACAGAGGCAAAGAATGCATTAAACACCTCTGCCTTGTCTTGTCTCTGTGAGGTGATCATCCTCATCCTGTAATAGGCCAATGTTATTTGTACATTGCCTTTTGCTATTTAATATATTTAAAGAAACTAATTTTAGATGAACACTAGCACTTCAGCCAACCAGAAAAGGAACACAGGAGGAGCAAGATCACCCTTTGTTTACCCTGGTGAAGGGAAGGCTGTGCCATGTTCAGATACAGCTTATTTTAGCAGCTTGCTGTGCCATCTGTGTGACTACTGTTCAAAAGCCTTCTGATTCAGGGTTATTCTTGGCACACCCTAAGTATGACTGCTGACAAATAGGTTGCTTGGAAGCCCCTCAGCCAGATTAAAATGTTATTTATGACATTTTTAGCTTCAGGCAATATATGAAACCACAGCAGTGCTTTTCTCTGCTTGATAATATTCTGGCTCTATCACAGTAAATACAGCCTGAGCAAGATGAGGTTGTGCTGTATGAGACAGCTGGCAGACAGGATGTGTGGGACAGTCCTTCCCCTGAGCGGACTGGAGTCAGAGTAGAATAAAGCAAGAAGAAGGGTGAAGGCATTTTTGTTTTCTGAGCAGTAAGAATCATCCTTATGTCAGGTGAGCCAGAAGGGTGCTTAGGTGCTGCAGCTCCAGTATTGAGCTTAGCTGGTGGTCATGGCCCTCACTGAGAGAGAGATCAGGTGTGGTGTTCACTCAGACAAAAGTTGTTCCCTTTGCACACACAAGAAAGGATGTGGCAACCCAGCTGGAGTGCCCATGAAAGCATGCAGGGGTGCAGTTGCAAAGGGTGCAAGAAACATGCCTGGATTAACAACGATCTCCTGCCATTACTCCAGCATAAGCAGGAAATAGAGGATGGAAACATGGCCAGGCCACTTGGAATGAATATAAAGAGGTTGTCAGAGTAAGTAGAAATGAGATGAGGAAGGCCAAGGCACATATAGAATTAAATATGGCCAAGGATATGGGGAACTTTCTGAAATTCAACAAGGGCAAGTGCAGGGTCCTGCACATGGGGAGGAACACCCTGTGCACCAGTACAGGCTGGGGACTGACCTGCTGGAAGGCAGCTCTGTGGAAAAGGACCTGGATGTCGTAGTGGACAATAAGCTGCCCCTGAACCAGCAGTGTGCCCTGGGGGCCAAGAAGGCCAGGGGTATCCTGGGGTGAGTGAAGAAGAGAATTACCAAAAGGTGAGGGAGGTGATCCTGCCCCTTTGCTCAGCCCTGGTGAGGCACAACTGGACACAGAGCTTCTGCAGCAGACCCAGAAAAGAACAATGAAGACAATTAATGGACTGGAGCACCTCTCTTATGAGGAAAGGCTGAGGGAGATGGACCTGTTCAAGAAAAGATGACTGAGGGCCTCATCAATGTACAAAAGTACCTAAAGGGAGGGGTCAGAGGATGGACCAGGCTCCAGGCAGGGGTGCCCAGCAATAGGACAAGGGGCAATCGGCAGAAACTGATATCTGGGAAGTTCCACCTGAACATGAGGAAGAGCTTCTTTACTATGAGGGTGAAGGAGCATTGAACAAGTTGCCCAGAAAGGCTGTGGAGTCTCCCACACTAGAGATAATCAAGAACCAGCTGGTACAGTTCTGTGGAATGTGCTCTCAGATGACCCTACAGGAGCAGGCATGTCGGACAAGATGACCCACTGTGGTTCTGTCCAACCCAACACATCCTGTGATTCTGTGTTTCTGTGAATGACTTGCTTTCTTCTGTTGTGAACAGAAAGGCTACAAGCCTTGCTTGGAGCTGCCAGCTTCCAGAGCTCCTGTTCCCTGGATGCTTCTCAGCAACTTCCTCCACACAGCTCTACCTTCTGCTCGGGACAGGCAGACAAACCCACATGCCACTACTGTCCAGACACAGAATAATTCTCACTGCCTTTGCTGATCCTTTGCAAGGACAGGATTTGCAATTTTGGGCAAATAGGTCCCTCTGCTGGTAGGTCTGCCCGAGTTCCTTATTTCCATCCAGAGACTGTCTGAAAAAGGACATGTGGGAGCAACTACAGTTTTCTGGCTAATATGTGCAGCATCTAATGTGGTGAAAGAGATTCCAGGGCGTCTGGCAGAGAGAACAAACTGGTGAAAAAGAAGATGGAAGCATGGTGTTCACTTCCCCAGAGCTGACCAGAGCAGTGGTTGTGCCCATAGCTGGGTAACCATGAGGACCTGGTTTACACAGAGTCCTAGACCCCATGGCAAAGCTGGAGAAGACCCAGGAGTCTCCCTGTGACTTGCTAGACAGGCAACAGCTCACCTGAGCTATCTGGGCTTCTGCCTGCTCAGCCCAGCCCAGCCCAGGGGAGGGTCAGGCTCCGCTCCAGTGTCACTCAAGAGCTTCCCAGCTGGTCCTGGTGGGAGCTGAGCCACGGGACAGCTGACTGTCAGGATGTATTTCTAATGTTACAAATAACCAATAGCACCAGAGGACTCATCTGTAACCATATTATGTGCTTTTTACTGCCTAATTTTTTCTGTGAGCTTGAATAGATTACTTCTCATGGCCTTCAATTTCTATTCTCTGTGTGTCTATTGAGATAAAAAACAAACAAACAAACAAAAAGCACCTGGTGATCTTTTTGTTATCTCTTCTTACTTTGTAAGAATTTTAAATGTCTCCTTGAAGCTGTGTGAACACACAAGGTGCCTGAAGGGACACTCCCTTCATGCTGCTGTATTGCTAAGGCTCTGTTGAAATACAAGGCAAGGTAAGCACAGGAGGGTGTGCTGCAAATAAATTTGTGATACAATCTGACTTATATGACAGTGCTATCAGGAAGAAGTTATTGCATTTGTCAAGGAATTTTTTTAAAAGGTTTTAACAATGGAGTAGTGCTAATAAAATGGGAAAAGAATACTCAGTTCCTACTGCAGCTCAGATCATGAGCCAGCAAACTGCCCATGGGGTTCTGGATCCCTAATTCTCCTCTTTTTACTGCTGGTCAAAGCCCTGCTGCTGTGGTAGCCATGTGGCTGTAACAACATGGATGAGAGGAATGCCATCATCTGCAACAGGTATGGTCTGACCCTGCAAGAGGAGGTGTCAAGAAAGCTGAAGGACAGCATTGGTGTCACAACAGCTGCTTCCCTTGTGGGTTTTGGGATTCAGCATGTGCTCGCTAAAAGAGAGATGCCCATCTGATGTGGTGGAGAGCTACAATATGCCTCCAAGACTTCTGAAGGTATTTGCTATGCCTCTTGTTTTACTTGAGCTACATTGTAAGAGCCTGTACCCACCTTCAACTTCTTAGAAATATTCTTTTCATGCTATTGTGCTGCCTTTCTGAGCTCAGAGATATCAGAAGCCTTCCTTACTCATGTAAAGCTGATTTATTTTCAAGCAGGTATTTATGTTGCATCTCTGGCTACTTGTATAAGATTTTTGGAAGTTTTCTTTTTTCATTAGGATTTACTCAGATTTCTCTTATATTCTGAAATGTGGGAATTTCCATATACATTATGGCCCAAACACTTTGGAATGGGTCCCATCTTCCTTGTTTGACAGGTAAAGCTGTGGTTCCACTGGTCTCAGCTGCCTTTTGCTTTCCTACACCCCCACCAATGCAGGTGATGGATTTGCCTCCCTGCAACCTCTTCCAAGCTGTGTCTTTGCCAAGCTGTGCTACTGCAGCAAAGCTCCAGCACTACCAGGCTTTTCCTGGAGATGGAGTCACCCAGTTCCTTCCCACCAATTTTATTGCTCTTTTCTGAATTCTGGCAGCAGTAGAGATGTGCAGGTCAGAGCAGCTGAGCACGGTGATGCTCTCCAGTGTCGTGCCAAGACCCAGAGGTGACAGGGTGCCCTGCTTGGGCTGAAACACCTTCTCAGCACAGCTTGGCACGTGATAACTCATCTGCTGTCCTGAAGCTGAAATTTCCTTCTGTGTTACTGCTTCCTAGGTCTCCTCTTGCTGAATTGATGTTTCCTCTGCCTGCAATTTCCTCAGGTTTCTTTTGATTCAATTTTGTTTTCCACCTCTGTGCTGTGAGCCTTTTGTTGTTCTCTGGTTTTTTTGTTGTTCTCTGATTCTGGTGTCTGTTGCTTTGCATTAAATTGCAGCTCTCACCAGTGCTATCCTCCCAAGTACCAAATCTCATTACACTCAGCCAGTTTCTTCTTCTGAATCATTAATGAGAATGTTCAATAGAGTAACTCCTGATGCCTCTCCCTGTGCCATTGTATCACACAAACACACCCCAGTTTGTTATGTTGTTACCTATTATTTTGTTCTGGTCCTTCATCCAACTTTGAGATGAGAATGTTCCTTCCAAGCCTGATTTACATTAATTTACCAGAGAGAAATTTCATTAGTGTGCCAGCTGTTTCACTGCAGTCCAAAGCTCGTTGGTTTTGCTCTCTTGCAACCGTGCCCTCTAGTGGTTTTGGTTTGGATTCTTTGAAAATAAGAATGTCAGTAATGCTGCCAGGCAATACTTGTTGCTCTCTGCTCGGGGGAGGGGGGAGGGGGGGAAG
>JAOXXN010000364.1:49546017-49558522 GCA_026770055.1 Myrmophylax atrothorax
AAAGAAAGCCTTGAAGACTATCCTAGATTAGCTGTCTAACTTGGAATAACTGTGGTTTGGTCAGATAACCCTCAGACCACTGTCTCCACGCGTGTCCCAGGCAGGGGCAGGAGCGGGAGAAGGCGCAGCCCTGAGAAAGGGTTGGGGTCGAGACTTCTTTCCGGCGCCGGGAGGGAGCGGGGAGGAGGAGGCAAACGCCGTGGGGAGCCCCGTCCCGACCCGTCCCGGGGCTGCGGGACCCGCGTCAGCCCCGCCAGGGAGGCGCTGGCGGGTGGCACCGGGGGAATCGGGGACGAAGCGCGGAGCAACTGGGGAGCAGCGGGAACCCCGCCTCGGGTAGGAGCAAACGGGGAGCAACGGGAACGCCGCCTCGGGTCGCGCTCTGCCTTCCCTGCCGGCGCGGAGACACCGCCCCGGCCCGGCCTGACGGCAGCGGGCAGGAATGCGTTTCCGGGGCGGGCGGAGCGCGGCCAATACGCGCCCGGCGGGGGAGGCTCCTCGGCAGCGTGGAGCAGGCGGTGCCCGGAGGGTCCGGGGAGGGATGGGGTTGTCCTCTCTTATCTATGTGTGGAAGGGCGCGCCTTCCTCCTCTGGCACGCCGCGGTCGTACCCCAGGTTGCCTGTTTGGGCGTCAGAGAGTTAGAGCGAGGGATCGGCAGCGCGGTGAGGCTGGAAGGGAACGCGCTTTATTTCAAGAGGGTCGTTTGTTCGTTTTTAATTTTCTGCCCCTCTCTTCCCTTGAAAGGGCTTGAATAGGGCGCCGGAGGTTTTTCCCGGTCTTGGAGCGAAGCCTTGGCAGCTCCCCCGGACCCGACAGGACGAGGCGGGGATGCGGGAGGGAATCGGCGTGGCCCCCGCACACGCCCGGCCGGCATCCCCAAGCCCGGCCAAATCTGCCGCCTGTGCCCCGCTCCCCGGCGTCCGTTTTCGCCCCCACGGTCGCAATGTGGCCGTTATTTTCCCAACTTCTGCTGGGAGGGTTCCTCTGAAATGCACAAAAACCCCCCAAAACACCAAACCAAACAAATCCGAACCCCCCAAACGAAACAACACCCCCCCACACACACTTTAAAATGCATGATGCAACATGAAAAACAGATTATTAGCTGTATCCGCTTTTCTCAGTATTGTTTTACCCTATTCAGAGAGACTGGGCTGCCCTGGAACTATGCTTATTCTGTGTGACAGGGAGCTGCCCACAGCGCCTAAGTTTGCATTTGTGGAGAAGGCAAAACCAACATCACTCTTCTCCCACGGGGATCCGGGAAAGCTTTGTGACAAATCTAGTGTGACTTCCCTTTCTTAGCTTAGGCTAAGAGCGGTAGCACATGGGATGACAGAACCTTCCCTGATCTCATATCTTGTCTCCAGAACTGTTCAGTAGCAGACATTTCAAACAAAGATGCGAGCAAATTTGGTGATAAGTAGGGGTTTTTCCTTCCCAAGGGAGTACTCCCTCACGGGCATTAGAAGTGAAGAAAGGTTGGAGAAGTTGTTGAGAATGTCAAGACTGCTAATAGTTGTTGTGTTCTGAAAATCAGTTTCGTGTAATAAGAAAGGTTTAATTCAGCTTCAGTGGAATGGAATGGAAACTGCATTTGCTTCCACACAAACCAGATAAAGCTGTGCTTTCTGTGCTCTTCTCTGCTAAGGCTCTCATAACCTAGTGTCAGAAAGTGACGTCTAAAAGGCATCAGCAGCAAAAGGAGAAAAACTCATTCTATTTGTGAGAGTGAAATTCAAATTATAATATAATTTCTGTGAGAAATGCTCACATTTTACTAATAAAATTTAGAGGGGACAAAGTCGTCAAAGCAAAACTAAACTTTTATTTAACAAATTCAACTGAATCAGGTGTGTCCCTCTGTCCTAGGGGACAGACCCAGAACAACAAGAAACAGAACTTTTTATACCCTTTCCCGACTGAAAGGTCCCTGCCCCCTCTTCCTATTGGCTAGGAATTGGGAACTCACAGTCTGGCCCCATTCGCCTGCCTGTCCAAGACCCCCCACCCCCCTCCAAAGGCGGAAAACCCGTTGGAAACTAATCACCAGTTAACTATTCTCTTACAGTTTCTTTAGCTTCAGCAAAACCCTAATTCTGTTTGTAACATTTCTGTCATACATTCTTTTCTAGAAAAAGAAATGGATTCATTGTAAAACCCTATTTAATGTTTGTAAAACTATGACATGTTCAACTCAACAGTTAGGATTCATCAGTGTTGTTAACCCTGTTGAACATGCACAATACTCTCTTTTATACAATCCATACTTTCTGTATATTAGATTATTTTTGTTGTTAGATGGGCTCATCAGCAACAGGTGTTGAAAATGTATACAAAGGATCCCAAATTCACTCACTTTCAGAAGTGGCTTTACTGGGTTCCACCCAGAGCTGCCAATGGCAGTGTATGCTATCAGAGCAGCCCTCTGCCAGGCCACGTGCAGTCACAGAGCATTCTCCTTCCCCACCTTCTGCTTCACTTCCTCCTGCCTCAAGGTTAAAACCCTGGTCTCCTGCTCCTTCATAGGAGCTAATCCTCACCCCACACAAAGAATCTCTGCCTGCATCCAAGAGACTTGAGAACTGATGGCAATGATTGTCAGGAGGTGCCTTGCTCACCAGTGCACTTTTCTCTCTCTGCTCACTCTGGTTGCAACCAGTCTGACTGAATCTGACCTCCAGCACCTAGAGAGGCCAAAAAAGGTGACTTCAAGCACCAAACCATCAAGACTCACAAACTTTTATTCAGTTACTAGAATGTAAAATGCTCAGTTTATACTTGAGTAAAATAGGGAAAAAAACACTTATCAACAGCACTTCATAACTCTAACAAGCTATCTAAATTATGCCTTGAAATGGTCTCCTCTTTCTCATACAGTCTAGTGATATTTAAATAATGAATAGCATTTATATCAAATAGTATGGTTTATTTTACATGAATTAGAGGAATGGTTTAGTTCTGTGAACCCAGAAACATGTTCAGTAAATCCGATTTCATGGCAGCTGGTGATGACAGTAAAATTTCTTTCATGATGACTACTGGAGGAGCAAAAATGTGAATAATACAAATAATCAAGCATTTAAGCATTTCAAATTTCAGAGTGCTAATTAGTTCCTACAGCAAAGAGTTCTTGAAAGGCTGCATTTCATGCTGAAGAGAGTAGCTAGAAACTTGAAACATTTACATTTGTTTGTGCACATTTCCATATAAAGTCCTTCTTGCATTAATAGTATTTCATGTTGTTTGTGGGTGCCCAGAAATATTTTCTGAATTACTTCAGCCTTTTTTTATCACTGTGGATAGAGAAACACTAGATAGGCTTCCCAGAGAAGCGGTAGCATTTCCATCATTAGTAGTCTTTAGAAACAAATTGCACAAATCTGGATTTTTAACTCAGGGAGGAAGGATGGATGAGGTCAATTTTTCACGTCCCTTCTAGATATCATTTTAATGCAAATCTGTAAAATCACAGCAAGCAGAGCTTTCTTATTCCTATATAATAATTTTCAACAAAATGCTGAATCAATATTTTAGAATGGTCATGTGTTTGTACATGGGCATGGCTGATGTTCCTTTCTTGCACTTGGTTAAAAATTTTAGTTGTGATTTCATTCTATGGAATACGTTTAATAGGATTAACTATTAAGATTTTGTTGTACAACCCCCCCTGCCAAAACAATGAATGAAGTTTTGTGAAATTTTTAAGTACTACTGCTACTTAGATCTGTTGTGATGCAGACATCAATATTCTTCAATATATTCACTGATGGTTCAACAAAAGGCACCAGACATCCCCATTGTTACTGAGTGTTAATGTGCACAGAAGACTAAAACTTTCAGAATTGTTCTCATAGCCTAAATTTGAGTAGTTTCTATGCTTTTGTTTGTCATCATCTACACACACTTTCATTAAAATGTATTCCTCTTTGAAATATGACCTGAGTCTAATATTACATTTTTAACATCATTGGCATTCCAAATGGCAGCATTTCAAATACTTCAGCTTTATAGGCAACAGAATTAAAGATTGTGCACTGAGCTGCATTTTTGTATACTTACTCCACCATATAGGTCTAAATGTTTAGATTCATGGTGATTAATTTTCTCTTGATGTTCACAGACACAAAAAACAGGTTAGAATCCATATTCAGATTCACTTCCCCTTTCATTTTTGTGAGTAACATGCAGTGATGATACAGTGTTTGCAATTGCCTTGCAGAACAACTGGAGACAGTTAAGATAAGCTTACCTGAATTTCTCAGCCATTTCTTTTGTGTGTGTGATAGGAAGGGGGCATATTTTTCTCTAGAAGAAATTCTACAACAATCCCCTAGAAAGTGTTAGAACTAAATCCCAATGAAGACAGATTCTCTGTTTTTTGTTCTTTTGTGCAGTAGTGTATTTAGCCAATGCAGAGGTGCCCAGATAAAGTTGCAGTGTAACAGCAAGGAAGGATTTTTCATTTAAGTGCTTACACTGTTGTGTTTATTACATTGCAAACTTTTCTGATCCATGCACGCTTTTATTAAAATAATATGCTTTTAGTAAAATATAAACTATGTCCACATTTCAAGCAGTGATCATGCAAGTAGGGGCCATTCTAAAAGAAAATATTATCAATTGTCATGATCTCATTACTTTTGTGGCATGGAATATGGCAAAAGTTCCACATACATCAGTTTTAAAAATGCTAATTTTCTGCTAATTCAAGAGGGCGCTCAGCTAGTATGCCTTTTAGGAGGGCTAAACCTACACTATTTTAAATCAAAATGGCTATTGCATTCCTAGGAACTGTATGTGTGAAATTTGATAATGATGAGCTGCACTATCTCCTGTATTCTTTTCACTGAGGCTCAAGACAATCTGTCTTTAGGGAAAATAATAAACCTGTATTTTTTGTAATTTGGATGAATAGAAAAAATAGGCGACAGAGATAAGGGTTAGACAACACTGGGAAACTAACAGAAGATAAAGAAAGAAGTAGATCTAGCCGAAGAATGAGGATGAATGGATTAAGGTTTTGGCAGCTGGGAGACAGGGAAACAGCCATAACTGGTCCAGTAAAAGAAATGGGAGAAAGAGTTGAGAGTCCAGAAGAGGTACAAGAAACTACTTAAATGGAGGAGCATGACTGAATAAACTGAGGCAAGAAATGCATACAGCTGTGTCTGCTTTTTGTCCTTCCTGCAAGAACAAAGTCCTTGTCTCCCTTAGTTAAATGTGCCTGAGTCCGTGTTCAAGCCCTGAATTCACTTAATTGTTCAGATACAATTCTGTTTTGGAGTCTGAATTAAGAATCTATCTTTCTAGAACATAAAACGTAACTCAGCTACGAGTCTGCTTTTTGCTTATATGTTTCTTTTAGGTCAAATGGAAGAAAGTCAAGTAAATTTCTGTTCATATTTCCATCCTGGCAGTTTAATGACTTGTAAATAGCAAACACATCTAAACCACTACTGGATAAACAATAACAACTCTAGAAAGCAATCCTCTTTCTGGTTACACCAAACTCCCAACTCTTCTCTTCATTAGGCAACAAGGTACCTTTTCGTTCAGACTTTGAAACTAGCCCTAATGGCTTAAGTATTCCCGGGTAAGACTGTTGGGAATCAATCAAGAAAACCTGCACTACTGTCCAGCCCCACTGAGGCATTCCTTATGAGTCATAGGATATTCCTGAGAGTTTCAAAAGTCTGTGCACATCTTCTTGTGATGTTAATTGAACAGCCCATATTGCAGAAGGAAAGAAGATCATGGCTATATGTTCACACTGGGGGAGTTCTGATTTTTTTTTTCTTGCCCAGGCTTTCAGTGAAATCGTGGTCCAAAGTGGCTCCACTTAGGTGTTAAGCTTAAGGGTTAGAGTTGAGGTGAGTGGTCAGGTTTGGATTTAGGATTAGAGTTAGGGTTTTTAGCATTAGGTTTATGGCCATTACAGTTTAGAATTACAGTTAAGGTGGCAGAGTTAAGGTGTTAGGGCCTAGAGGTTACAGAGTAGGGTTGGGATTGGGTTATGTTTAAGGTGAGGTTTAACTCAGCTGCATTAAATCTGTTCTGTTTTCAGGTGGCTTCAGATCAGTGATCCAGGAGAGTTCCTCACTTCATGGGGCATTCTGAAGACTCCAAACTGTTTACTGTATAGTACTGGTTTTGACTGGGGTAGAATTAATTTTCTTCATATTGGCTAATATGAGGCTGTGTTTAGGATTTGTGCTGAACAAAGTGATGATAATAAGAAATGTTTTTGTTATTGCTGAGCAGGGCTTACACAGAGACAAAGTCTTTTCTGCTTTCCATACTGCCATGCTGGCAAGGCAGTCAGGGGTGTGTGGGAAGATGAAAGGAGAGACAGACAGGACAGGTGATCCAAACTGACCAAAGGGGTATTGCAGACTGTATGGCATCATGGTCAGTATATAAAGAGAGAAGGAGGAGGGAGGGAATGTTTGGAGTGATGGTGCTTGTCATGCCAAGTGATGGTTACACATGTTTTGCTTTGCTTGTGTTATGTGGCTTTTACATTCCCTGTTAAGCTCTCTTTATCTTGACCCATGAGTTTTCCAGCTTTCACCCTTCCAATTCTCTCCCCAGTCTCGCTGGAGAGGGACTGAGTGAGTGGCTGTGTGGGCCTTGGTGACTGCCTGGGGTTGAACCACGACACCCCGTATTGGTCCTGTGGTGTTTTCAATAGCCCTCCCAAGATAGGAAGCAAGATCAGACTTAGGCATATCATTTCTATTCTAGCAAATTCATTTAACATGGAACAAAAATTCCAAGTTGGTTTTGTGAGGAATGCTCACATTTTACTAATAAAATTTAGAGGGGACAAAGTCGTCAAAGCAAAACTAAACTTTTATTTAACAAATTCAACTGAATCAGGTGTGTCCCTCTGTCCTAGGGGACAGACCCAGAACAACAAGAAACAGAACTTTTTATACCCTTTCCCGACTGAAAGGTCCCTGCCCCCTCTTCCTATTGGCTGGGACTTGGGGACTCACAGTCTGGCCCAGTTTACCTGCCTGCCCAAGATCGCCCATCCTCTTCCACAGGTGGGAAAAATGGTTGGAAACTTAACTACTCCACCCCATATTCTCTTACAGTTCCTTTAGCTTCAGCAAAACCCTAATTCCGTTTCTAACAGTTTTGTTCTTCTATGCTTTAGGAAAGCTTCTAGAGCTGAAGCACCTGGAATTAGGTTTCCACACAACCCAGACCCATGCACAAAATACAGCACCACTGTTCCTACTCTGGGGCAATGTTGGTTGGGTTTGCCTGAAATTTTGAGTACTGCTTTCTGTTAAGGGGCAGTAGGCAAACACAGGGCAGGGAACAGTGTGATTAATTGCAGTTAAGACATATTGCCAGCACACCTGCTACCAGTCTGCTCTTCAGTTGTTGCTGCAGAAATTAGGTTTAAGAAGTATCTCAGTCATAATAGTACTTGCTTTATATCTATTAATGTACAGCTTGCATGTTGGGGTTTTTTTTCCAAGTGAGTAACTGTGGTTGTAAAACCAAGAGGGGTGCAACATTAAATGGCAGTTTCCTTTATTTGAAAGCTATGCTTTAGTTTCATCTATTTATAACACTCTGTAACTCATTACTGCATGCAGAGAAAATATATTTCCTAAACACATTTTAGTGAAATTATTAGAGATTACTTCATGAATTTTCCATGTCTGAGAACTGGAAAGAGATTTTCCAAGAAGCTAAATGGTGGATTTGTGAGGTTTTATTATATTTTAATAACAGTGAATGGACTCCCAGTGAGAACCATCATTTTACTAAAGGTTTCCAGCTGGATACCCACCTAGGCTATACAGATTTGAAGATGGGGAAAGAAACTTTTTATCTGAATTCAAACCACAGCAGGAGCCACTCAGTCTTTGGGAACTAATTCCCATTTTTGTTATTCCTATTTTTATTTCTGCTTAATTTAATGGTGGTTAAACTATATGGTTAGATACTACAAAATTGCCTGGCTTTCACTGCTTTGTTTTTGATAAAGTCATACAAAAGGATTTCCTATGTGCCTTCAACTATATTGTCTTACAATCTCTTTGACAGTTACACTTTGAGGCATTTGCTGAGTTTGGCCACATCTTGTTGAGATTCTTTTCTTGCCTTTTTTTTTTTTCCCTAAATAGTAAAATATAATTCAAAAGCTCTTTTACAACATCTTTATAGGTTTCAACAAAAAGAAATCTTCTCCATGTCAAAAACTGAATTTCTAGTCATTGGAAAAGGTCAGACCTGCCAGTAATTTAGGCTGTTCTGCACTCACCTGGGATACGAAGGATCTGGACTCAAATCTCTGTCAAAGAAAGGATTTTTGACTGTCTTGAGAGCAACTTATAGACCTCATATGAGCAGATGAATAAACAAGCCCTTTTTGTTGACAGCTAAGATACCTTAACATAATCTCCTATTTGCTGCAGACAAAAACAGGCATACAAACTGTTACTGCCTAACAACTAACAGATGCTGTAAGTTCACAGTATACCCTTTTCTGTGGTGAATTGTTTGTGAAGCTATATTCTCAGCCTGCATTGCTATGATTATGTTCATTTTTAGTGACTGCTTTCAATGACAGTTTCACAGTACAAGTGAGACAAAGTGGATTACAATATGGCCTAGCAGTTAAAACAGGACAAACCCCCCATCTACCACATTCTAAGAAGGCCTGTAAGTAGCAGCCTCTTCAGGGAAAATCATTCTCTAAAATGCAAAATGTCCATATATTTTTTATTTTATTTCTCTGCAAACTAGGATTTAGTATTCCAGTCACAGATGATCAGAGTCCTGGGTATTTAAATTCCCGTGGGAAAGCCTGCGTCAGAAATTGCAGTCCACACCAAGGACACCAACCAGGGTAAGAAAAACCCACAAGGAAATTACATTTCCCATATGTCATCCAGGTTAGTTGGCAGATATGTGAAGCATATCTAAGATTTAGTTTCTGACTCTGCTGAGGTTGGTCTTAAATTTTGATTGACTTAGAAGGGTTAGGTTATCACTTCAGCCCACCTAACTTCTAGTGCTATACTCAAGATAGACAGCCACTAAGTGTAACAAAAACATAAGATATTTCTGAATTTTACTCAGTGTATTTTTTTAGATCTCTTAAACTAAACAGTTTAAAAAACAGTGAAAATGTATCTCATAGAAAATGAGATAAAAATATAATCCTATTACTTGTAATTTCTCAAAGACAGTACTGGGAGAAATAATTTTTACCATATGTTAGTGACTCAGGAAAAGCATACAAAATCTTGACCAGTCACAGTTACATAGATCCCTTAGAAGCTTTTCAATGTTAAGTCTTTTTTCATCTGAGGAAATAGAAGCACTGTGTCAATTTCAGAGACTTACTCTTTTGACAGTTAAAAATATGACTTGCATTAAGTAAAAGGCAGAGAACTTTTTGCTTTTGCTTATAGAACTTTATTGTTTTAGTGCTCTTTAAAGGAAATTACATCACAAAATTAAAAAAAATAGCTATTTTTCATAGAAAAATAGCATAATAACTATTTTTATGGTTCAGATAAATGCTATGGAAAGTAAATTTGATTTACCAAGCCTATGAAAGACTGTGTACTTTAGCATTAAAGCAAAAGGAATATTTATTTTGAAATCATTGTTTCAGGCGTGACTGAATAAAACAATGTGTGATGGAAAAAATATTGTATATTCTTAGACACACACTTGTAAAGTGCTATAAATCACAAGTTGTGAATATTCTCTAATTACAGAATTACAGAGGAAGAGACAAATAAAATCTCAGTCTGAAATGCTTGAACAGGAAATCACCACTTACACAGTCAGAATTTTGAGAATTAATTTTCACATATCTATTTTGTCTGACTGGAGAGTGGGAAAATATTTGTTGCTCTTGGGCTGGAGAAAGGTGTATGATTAATCTCAATTTGTGCCCAGAAACAGGTCACTTGAAGTTGTTTTTCTCAGCTACTGCAAAGTGCTGTGTTCTGATTCTGTGCCGTCAGTGGAGAATTTCCACAATGCAAAATGTAGATATGTCGCATCTAGGTCTGTACTTCATCTCCATGTCCTTGCCTCAAAATAAAAAAAATGCCAAGTAGAAGGAAGAGGAGACAGAAGAGAGATGTAGCACAGTATGTCAATCTTCCATCAGCAGTGACTGGAAATTGCTTTGTAGTGAGGTAAGTCAGACCAGCCCAAACTTTGGTACAGAGCACAAAAACATTCTGTGCTTTCAGAATAAGGAAGAGCTTAGGAAGCCCTTTTGTCAATAGCAATATAATATTTATGATGAGTTCCATGTTTTTTCCCCAAATCAATGTCTTTCAGATTTGTTAGTATGTTATGGCAGTATCTCTTAGTATAAGTGCATTGACACACAGCTTTCATCATCACCTGTGTGTTAACCTGCTTTAACCCCACCACTGAAAATGAGGTTTGGCATCACTTTTCTCTGAATCTTAGACTGGGCAACTTAGAACTGGACATGTCTTACTCCAGGACTACTCTTAACTTTTCTGTTGGGACTTATTATTGAGATTTGAGCTGTGCATCTTGCAAAGCAGCATTGTTATGCCAATGGTTTTAGAATTCAGGCTAATGATTTTCATGAAAATCCTGATTATTTGCAGGGAACTTGGTACTTCTGCAGAGCAGGGTAGCAAGAAAGTTGGTGATGAATGAGCTCAGGCTGGCTGCAAAAAAATTTTTGTTCTTTGCTTGGTTAAATTTCATCCCAGCTGTGCCATTTTGTGCTCTTCCTCTGTGAAATTCTTTTTACAGGACAACTCAAAAAGCAATTTGATGAAATGGACTCTCTCCAGATGAAACATTGTGTGTTCACAGATCTTTTCTCCACTGATGTATCCTACACCATACAAATGCTCCTTTTGTTTTTTTTGTCCAAAATAGATACATCTTTTCTGTCAGGCTACCAATTTTTTGTATTTGTGTACAGAATGGTTTTCCTCCTTTTCCTGACTCCCCAAATCTGGTCAGTTACCCACTACATTCCTTATTTGTTTTGCCTTGTCTGCTGCACAGCATAGGGTGTTTTTTAACTTTTGAATTTTGTGTCATTTGCTCAGTTTCATCTTTAGATTTTATTTAGTGGTTGCTTTCTAAAGACTAGGAAATGTATTCATATTCTGGCAAAATTAATTTGATCCTGTACCACTCAAGTGAAAGTAGCATTTTTGTAAGGTGAAGCTTTTATAACCAAGCTGAATAACATTCCTTAACAGTAGAGTTCTGTATTTAAGCATAGCTCATTCTTATATTCCACCAGAGAGATGGAAGTAGAAGTGGAAATACTACATTTCAGCACGCTCCACAGCAGTTCTTCTCTTTAGCCACACCGTACTCTGTAGGTACTCACCAACCCATGCAAACTCTGCCACGTGTATTGTACCTTTATTTTCATGTATCATCTGATGCCCTGGCTTGCTGGCTGTTACAGCCTGTATGTCTTCATCTACTTGATCCTGATATTTACAATTCAAGATCAGATTTTTTTGGTTTAAGCCGATTTGAACTCACAGTCATTGTATCAAAGAACTGTTAATTCTTATCTCCAAGTTCCTTCTTAGTCCAAAAAAGTTTCAGCAGGTTTCATCTATCCTTCTGTTTAGTGGGCTGCTCCATATTCCAGTTACTATCTTCTCACTCAAGAAGAATTCATTTTAATCAATTAAGACTGCAAGACATACTCTTTTGTCATTTTAGTAATTTTTCCCTTTCAGTTGAAAGCTATTACTTTAGTATGCTCCCTTTTTATATTAAGTAAAGCAGACCTTCAATTTCTGCCTCAGGTCTCAAGTGAGTATTAACTGAAGCCACCACTTCAGTCAGCTCCTTACATTACCGCATTTTAGCTCTGATGGAGCTCTTATCTCTCTTGCCCTTCCAGCCACTGTATTTCTCTGTGTTCTGTGGAAATGCTCTTCTGTGAGCAGTCAGTCCAAGGCTGATCATCCCTTTCTCATGCAGGACTGAAAAAACTCCGCCAGTCTCCCTGTAACTTGTGTTGTGTGTTGATGATCTCCTGTCTTAGAGTTTCTGTATCTGAAAAGTAAAATGATTTTAAAACAGACTTTCTGATTGAAGCAGTTCTTCTCGCAGCTGGTCTTCTTAGCTACTTAAATGAGATTGAAATAGGAGGAAAGGTCTCTCAGCAGCAGCCAAGGTGAACATTTGGTCTTTTTCTTCCTTCTTCTAGAAAGAAATGATCTTTTAAACTTGCTTCTACTCCTAGTGATTTCCTCCGGTGCTAAAACAAGGCAACGTTTTGGATGCTTTTCTTATCAAGTTTCTGGATCATGTGACTAAGGAGATCTGTAGGAGCAGATGTTTAATTCAGCAGGTTTCAGCAGCAAAGGTGACACCTCAAGACATTTGACCAAGCACAGAAAATAAGAAATTTTCCTCCTGCTATCACTTCCTTTTGCCACATTTCCATTGCATGTTTTGAGAAGTAAAACAAACAGTTAGCAAAGGTCACTT
>JAOXXN010000364.1:49564166-49574332 GCA_026770055.1 Myrmophylax atrothorax
GAAAGGAAAGGAAAGGAAAGGAAAGGAAAGGAAAGGAAAGGAAAGGAAAGGAAAGGAAAGGAAAGGAAAGGAAGAAAAGGAAAGGAAGGGAGGGAAAATCACATGCAATTTCAATATCAGGGAAATTTTCAAGCAGAATTTTCTTCAGTTTTTGGCCTAAAATGAGGGTACTAATTTCTTTGCCACAGAGCTAATATTTTCCTCTTAGAAAATACTTTTCATAAGGGAATCTAAGCAGCTGAAAATCAGGAGTCAAAAATAATTTTAATGGGAATGTTCAATTTTATCAAGCTATAATGTATTCAGTTATTTTGAAAGAAGAGCTAATTAGTAATCATACAAATTAAAGTTAACCAAATCATTTTTTTCCTATTTCATTTTTTTTCATAATTGAAAAAATAATTTCATAAAATAAGGATAGGAAAAAGCACATGAATGGCAAGATGTGGACATAAAAGAGAAAATAATTAAATTTCACCGATTGCCCAGGTAGGAGAATGAGTAAAAACGTTCAACAGACTGTCTTCAGAAAAAATAAACTACAGACAAATTAAAATAAAAATTGACGTCTATTTTGCTGGACTGATGAACCTTAGTAAGCAAAGGGCTGTGAGGTAACAGTTACTAAAGAAGAAGCAAACTGAAAATCCATATCTACAGAAATAGAAAGAAAGAAATGTATTCAGAGAGAAAACATGAAGGTATAAATTGTCAAACTCCACTTGGAGTAAATGATTGTAGAGAAATAGAAAATAAAAAAAATATATAAAAAGAATAAAATTATGAGGCAGTTACAGTGGTGTGGGGTGATGGCCCCTTTCATGTGACAAGTGGTATGATGGTTTTCTCTCAAAGAAAACAATATTTATTTTAATTTCCAGAGCAGAGAAATTACAGGTGGTCTAGAAGAGCAATGGTTTTAAGCTGTGTTGAGCAATAAAATAAATAATGGTGTGAACTGAACAGCTATAATTACGAGATCAACTCAAGTTAAAAAAGCCTTTCAAGCTCAAGCCAACAATTTTATCTATAAGAATGGTGGGCATCAGTGGCAAGACTGGATCACAACAAATATAATGGGGAAATGTGATGTAGATTTTCATGGTTGTGATACCAGAGATGTTAAAGCAGTGCCTTTCATGTCAGTATTTGCCTTGGAAGAGCACTGCCTTCACAAGGGTGGATGGATATTCCAGTCTGTTCCAGGACAAAGCAGGATAAGTAATTTTAGGAGAAAACATGTACTGGCTTTGCCTGCTCCATTACATAGAAAATTGTCATCCAAAGACCGGTGCCAAGAGACAATTTCCCATTTGCTGTAGAGCAGGTTCGAATGATACCATAATCCAAAGTGAAAATCTGGGTGTATGTGACTGTATATTTATATAACTTGGCTGTACAGCTATCGTAGGTGAACCAAGTACAGAGGTAAGAAAACGGTTTAGCAAGAGCACAGCTGGAAACAGCAGGATGAAACTCCCATTGTTACTGTTTTTTCTGCCATTAACTGAGGGAAAGTCTGGCTGTTGCAAGACATATGTTGAAAGACTGGGAAGAAATACATGTGGTTTAGAAGGTCTACAGCCTTTGTTCTGTTACAAGCACATTATACACTTTCTCTCATGATGAAGTTAATCTCTCTGCCAAGCACTTGAGGTGAGAGAATGGAAACCTGAAATGTGAATCAAAATTTGTATTTCACCTTTGTCATAACTCTATGTGCTACTGCTACAGAAACTCAATAATGATAACCTTAGCATGTTTCAATTTAAACAGTGTGTCAGCAGACAAATGAATACAACTGAGTCAGTTCACATGTTTAGCAATTACAGCACACTAGTGCCAGGGCTATGCAAATATGAATTGTGTAACAAAATGGCAGGTGTTTACAACTTACACGGTTTCATCAACACAGAGCTGAAAATTGTTTGGTCAACAAAAAGCTAAAAATTAAAGGCAAAACTGAAGGTATGCCTCCTCAACTAAATTACTGATTCCAGATTAACTTGCCGAAATGTGAATTGGGAATCTAAAGGACATCAATAGACAGCTGTTTGTCAGAATAAGATACACATGATAAGGGTCTCAGAGAACTCAACGGTTCATCAGCTTCAAAGTTAATAATAATAAAAAAAAGGTGGATATATTTGAGATTTATTAAAAATAAGTTATGTTTTGAGTGAAGCTATGTCAATCAAGAGCATTGAAAATTTATTAAGTTAAATAATATTTACATAGATAAAACCGATGAAATCAACAAGAAAGAGAAGTCCAAAGTAGATAGGGTGAGCTGAGCTTTATTTGTGTCATAAAAGATAAAATGAGTGTGCAGAAAAGATTGAAATTTCTTTTTTTTTTTAATCTTGTTTATTCATCTGACTGTATATTGAAAAATAAACTGAAACCTGCTGTGCAGTCAATACTGTATCTACAAACACATCCATACTGGAACTATAATATTCCATGACAGATCCTTTACACAGAAACCAACAGAATCTTTGAAATATTTCTCAGGTATGGTTGGCTCCTCAACATAGTTTAATGAACTGTGTGATTTCAAAGAAAGTGTGCTGACTTACCCTGTACCACAGTCCAGCACTCTCGGACCAAATGCATTTAGATATTTCTCATAGGAAGGGCTATATTTGATATCTCATTTGAAGATGATGTTACATGGGACTTCTGTTTTTCTAGATAAATTAAATGGAATAAAATGATGAGTCAATGAAACAAAATATGCTGAAAACACAATACAAATGCAACTACAAAAGCAAAACCAGCAATTGAAATACACTGTTCAGTTATGGTTCCAGTGTGACTCCTGTTTCTGGTCTTTAACACATCCACTGTCACAGATTTGGGCCTCCCCAGTTGCTGGGAAGGTGTATGTGGGTTGAAGCCAGTTCAATACTGTTGCTGTCTTCGAAATTCTTTTCATAGTTGCCTGATCTTTATACTCCACGTGGGGCTGAAACATATATTCCTCCCTTCCCTAATGTTATGGCTGAGGCAGTGAGACTGTCATGCTGCTTTAATGAACTCAGGAAGAGACACACAACAGCTGATCCACTCAACTGCTGACAGCTGTTTACCTAAAACAATGGCCACCCTCTGGCCTCCTTTCTATTGACATACAGCTTCTTTGCAATAGCCTTGGTCAGTCACACTGTGCATTACTCCATGAACTTCATGGGCACATTGTTCTTATCCATCTCCTATCTGCCCTCTCCCATAGCAGGGTTTTATTTGTTAGTAACAGGTCACTGCAGCTGGCACTGCAATTTTATTTCTTTACTGCCCTCTCTCTCATTTTCTAGGAGGAAAAAAGGCAATGAAAATGGAACGCACAACTCAGACCTGCAACTTATCAACAGAAGAAAAAGAGAGAAGAGGGGGTAAAATTGAAAGACAATTTTCTTAAGTACATATATATTCCAATGGAATTAGGCTAAGTGAGTTTAAGGACTGCTGTGTTGGTTCAGGCCATTGGCCACTAACCTGCCTGGAGCAGAGTACTGCAGTTGGCTGCTCCCCAAAGGACATAAAAAGTGATGCCTCTGCTGGTGTTGCTTCTTCAGAACCAGTTGTTTCATGACGTCCTGAGCCACGTAATCCAATTCATTAGTCCCTGTGGAGTTTTGTTCCACTAATCGGCCTAATCATTTCTTCCAGATCCATTTACGCTTGTGGCATTACAATCTTCTGTGGAAATTATTTTTGTAGTTTAATATTAGGCACAATGTGGAAAAGAGTTTCCCCTTTAAAAAAGCCCAGAAAAAAACCACTGTCTGTTCATGTCAGTGGATGTCAGACAGTTTTTTTGTGCTGAAAGGAGTAATGAAAGTCTATACTCATCTTCTCTGAACCATACCTGATTTTGCAAGGATGTATCATCTCTTGTATTTGTCTTTGCTTTTCCAGGTTTTCCAGTTCCTAAAAATCATGCCATAACTTCAGTCATTGTTACTCTTCTCTGTACTTTTGTGCTTCAGTATTTTGCAAAAGGATTAAAATGCATATGGTGTTTAAGATGTGACAGTACAATAATAGTTTCTGGTTTATTCTTTGGTTTTTTTCATAATATTTCCTTTGTTTTTGGACTGAGCATTGCCCACTACCATTCCTGGCTGACAAAAATGTACTTTAATGAGTAACTAATTAATTGCAAATCCAGAGTCCAGGGTGCTTGTCCTCATGTTTCATTGTACATTTTTCAACTCTGTGTTTCACCTGCCTCGTTATCTCCTGGTCAGATGGTTTACATCTGTGGAGACTTTTATTTTGCCTGTGGAAAATTTTGAAGCACCTTAGTCCCTGTGCTGGGAGCAGGTTCCCAGGTCCTGGCAGCATGTGGCTCCAGAGGCACCTCTGAGAGGAGAGAGTGAGGCTCTCTGTGCTGTTCCAGCTGGCTCTGGTGGACCCCATTTTAGGAAATGTCTGATTCTCTCAGCCAAAAGGGCTGTGCCTTTGTGGAAAGATATTTAAGGAAAGGCAAAAAAACGCGTGAGAAAGACGGAAGAAACAAATCAGGAGTGAGAAAAAATAGTGGGAACACTATGGTCAGGTGAAGAGGAGGTTGTCTATGATGGAGCAGGTGCTCCCTCAAAGGAGCTGCACCTTCCAGAGTAGCCAAAACAGCACAGGACAAAAATGCAAAAAACAAGGAGCAGCAGCAAGAAACTGCTACATACTGACCCCAAACACCTTATGCCACTCACAGCCTCACTGGAGGGACTGAAGTTATAACCTGTGATGCTATCAGGGATGAGGAGAGCAGTCTGGAGTGAAAGTGAGCCTAGGAGTATAGGGGAGGTTTTTTTCTCTGTATGTGTTTTTGATTTTGTTTTTGTTTCACTAAGAGATCTTACTGACTTTGGAGAATGAATTGAAATGCCAGAGACAGGTGAGACAGCACTCAGGGAACATATTATTGGGAAAGATTACATTTCAGCTTTATAGTGACTCCTAATGTGTTGTTGATACATTAAGAAGATTATCTTTTTATCCTAAGAAAGGTATGTTTTAGCTAGCTGGTTTTAGTGATGAATATGTCAAAATTTTCTTTAATACAAGACCAGTACATTTTCTGGATCCTCTTTAATTCCAATGAATTCTCTTTTTTTGTTTTAATTATCATTTCAAACCATTTCTCTGGTTCCTAGTAAGTAAACCAGACTTAACAATGCTCTACCATCCTTCTAAAGTGCCTTTTAATGTTGGTGAATATAGTTTTGTTTCTGTTCTGGTACTGAAGCTTCATGAAACTACACAGTAACACACTATGGCTAAAACCTTTGCAGTTTCACGTTTGAGTTTCTTATTTTTGAGTGACCTACTTTGGATACTGGGAATTGGTTACTGTGTATCACTGATTAGATTGATTTGATTGATTTAATTAATTTCATTCATTTGATGGTGGCAATGATCATTTGCCATTGGCTGTTCAGTTTTAGATAACACCTTGGACTCTGTCCTCAGAAAAAGTGGCTACAGGGTGGGAACTTGTCTAGATTGTTCAAATATAGGAAAGATTTTAAATATGTTGTCCCTTCACTCTAATGCCTGCATGTGACCTCCATTTACAAATTCCTTCTCTAATGCAGCATAATCTTAGTGTGGAGAAACACGAAGTTAGATCATGTAGCCTGGAATATCCAAGAATGCAAAAATGCCTGTCAGCACACTTAGCAGGACACAGCCAACCCTGGGTTATGTGGTTGGTCAGTTCTTCTGCTCACTGTAAAGCTCGGGGAACAAGTCCTGCATTCCTGACTTCCTGATTTTTTAGATTTCAAGAAAAGAAATACAGTCCTGCATTCTGTGAAGGACAGAAAAGAAAATTCTTACCCTTACTCCATGGAAGAACAATGAAATAATAGTGATACTTTATCTGATAAATACAGAGTTTAGTGGAGTCAATAACTACCCACACACATATCAGGTAAGCCTAAAAATAACAGAGTCCTACAGCCTGGGCTCTAATTGTCGAGTCAGAGTGTTGGAATATACTTGTTATTTTAAAGTGGATTTAAACTTTCTCCCTCATTTATAAAACCTATCTGAATCAAGTCAGACAGGCCTAAAAAGAGTGGCAAGGAGAATTCTCAAAAGGACTATATATCTGTCAAAAAGAAGTGGAACAATCTCACAGTCAGACTAGGCTGTCCTAAGCACAGTCAGTAAGACAGTTAAATGCAAGAAATTTAAACAAAAAAAGGGTCAAGTAAAATAATCTTGCATGAATAAACATGTTCCAGAACTTGCTTGCTGATTCTCACACCTTCCAAAGTTAAAAATTAAAGCAGTGATTTCAATGCTTACAGAATGCAAGGATGTGAACTTTCCTTTGAGCTAAAGACAAGAAAGAAACAGATATAGCAACTATAGGAGTGAGCTCCTGCAGTGATGATGCACTATGTATGTGAAAACAGAATAAAAAGTATACTATTAAGAGACTTTTAATTTAGTTTCATTTTCATTCAGCCCAAGTCTCTTTGAAATGGTTCATAGATAAAGAAATCAAACTCCATAATGCACTGGTTTGGAGCAAATATTTTTCTTTTTTAAATAAAAGCTCCTTCAAAAATCGTGGTATCTTAGTGAGAAATTTGAAAATTAATGATTTATGACATTTTATGACCTCTAAGATGACATATAAAAAAATTTATTTAATTGCTTTCACGCTTCATTTTAAGTATGAAAATATTTGCACATCCCCAAAATAATGTAAAATGTCTTCTGACTTGTTTCTTTTAGTAGTTGCCTGACTTGGGGTTTTGTGTGCCATTTTGGTATGTTTTGCTTTTGTTTGTTTGGTTGGTTTGGGGTATTTTGTTTGTTTGGTTTTGGGTTTTTTGTTGTTTGTTTTTGTTTTGCTTTTGCTTTGTTCTTTTTTTTTCTTGTTTGGTTGGGGGGGTTTTGGTGGAGGGCAGTGGGTAGGAAGGCTTCTGTGTTGCTTTTTCTTAGCATCCTATTACAATATATAAATCATGTTATCTTTTGTCTAAGAATATATAATATAGCAGAATATATGAAAGAAAATTAATTGAATGATCAAGCTACCAATGCTCATGGTAGCCTGAAGTTGTGTTAACCAGCAGTTAGGTCAGGGCCAATACATCATCAGACAGAGAAATAGATTTATGCAGCTCTTTCACTGTCTTTTTCACCTCATAGTTGTCAAAGGAGGCAGTTTCCATCATCACAGCAAAAATACCAAAATAATGTTATCATTATTAAGACAATGTATCTGTTTTTGCCAAAGTAAGCACTCTAAAGCTGAGAAATACCACCATCAAGTTGCTCACATGCTAATTTAGTTCCCACTGTGTTAGACCAGGCAAAACACATTACTTATTCCTTAAATTTTCCTCCTACGTCATTCCATGTGTCCTGGTCTCATAGAGGATTGGAATGAATGAAGTAGAATATTTTGTGAGAGAATGGGGCAAGAGTAAGGTTAAGCTCTGGTTGAAATGTCGAGAACACTTTCTTGAAAAGTTAGATCCTATTCTCCACTTTGCCCAAGGGTTTCTTTCCTGTGGGCTCAACCTTATTTACTGGGAAACACAGTGGGGATCCTGTGGCCATGCTGGTATGAGATACGTGTGAATTCCTTGGCCTATAGCATGAGCTACTGTGCTGTCCTGTGTTAAAAGACTTCTAACATCATACCATGGGCTGACTGTCAGTGCCAATGTGGCACTATGTGCTAGAGACCACTCTTTGAGGTGGTAGGGATAGAGGTCAGGGGCACCCTGGGGGGTCTTTGAAAGAGAAAAAGAGGAAAGGGATCAGAGGGCTCCTAAACCAGGATTTCAAACCAGATAAACACAGACTCTGGCTTACAGTGGCAAGCACTTATGGAAATCACTGCTGAATTCATCAGGAGTTGTACTTTTAATGCAAGTGCACGATGGAAAGGTAAATCTCTGATCCTAGCACTTCAATGCTGGTAGCCAAATGTTTTGGCCAATTCTGATTTCTCTGCAAAAAGAGATTAGTGTCCCTCTCTTACCTCAAAGTCATGCTGTGAAAATAATTAATTAACCTTACAATCTCGAGGATTAACACTGCAGCAATTTCAAAAATGGGTTATTAATATTGTCTGTAGTGCATAGTTTGAGTGGGAGATCATGAAGTGAACAGTATCTACTACTAACATGGAAGGAAATAAAAGGTCCTGTGGAAAACACACTATGTGCACTCAGTCAGATGAACTAAGTTTACATAATCAATGCTCATTCTGCTATTTCCTAACTTGCAAGTAATTAATTCTGAAATCCCATTAATTTTCTTTAAACAATTTTGTGTTTCTTTAATAAGCAAGCACACTTCAACTAATAGACTAATTTCAGTAAAGACCTGCCAGTTTGAGAATAGGCATATGATCTACAACATCCACATTCCCCAATTGTGATTCAGATTACCCAATTTACTGAGTATTTAGTTCCAATAAAATTGCTTGGTTCTTTTAATTGTTTCAAGACATGAGAATGTGTAAGTAATAGAACTCAAGCCTTCTATATAGATTTATACCTATCCAGCCAAATAAATCTGAAGAAGTTAAGCCTCACTTACAGCTGAAAAATGAAGTTCTGTTTCATTTAAATACAAGGATTTAATGACCAATTTAGTTAAAGGCATTCAACAGTGACAGAAAGGAAAGGAAGACAAAAATTTGTCTTAAATTAAAATAGATTTGTCTTAGAAAAAACAATCTTGCAAAGTAACAAGATTTAATGCAGAGATAGAAAGACTTTTAGGATGCCTTTCATAAATAATTTCAAGGTAAAAAATAGTAAATGCTCCCTTACTAAATCATCCACTCCTTCTGAAAGCCCATGCAAATTGAAACATTGGACTATATTGTTCCACTAAATATCAAACAGTACTTTACAGTGATGGATTCATTACAATGTGATGGCATAACTGCATTTCTATTTTAAAAGTACTTTTATACAACTTTTAATAATATTCAGTTAATGACTATAACTAATAATATTCAATCATAGGCAGAGACTTCAAGATGGAAATCATATTATGATATACATAAAATACATGCACTATTATAAGGGCTATATGGTAATACATTACCTTAAGTAGGGTATTATGTCCATGCTAATTTAAATGTTAAGTGTGACCACTGAAACTTCTTTTTCAGAACTTTGTCACCTCTTTTGGTATAAACAGTCAATATAGTGATAACAGAAAAATAACTTAAAATAAATTAAAACGAAACCCCATATATAATTCCAACATGTTCCAAATCAACTGTAAAGGTTATAATAAGGACTTTGAAATCTGTCTCATTGTTATTGATTAAAATAGAGACAAGTTCAAAAAATTAACATGGAACAAATTTATGGAGAAGTAGATATTTGTATGCGTGAATGATATCCAAGATCTTCAAAGTCATTTCCTCAACATTTTTTCTTATTTACAATGCTTCTATTGTTTGTTATAAGTTCAGGTTTAAGATGTTCTCTCTTGTTGATGCTCCAGGTTAGAAATAAGGCATTATATTTATACCCATGTTTAAAATTAATGCATGGATTGATCACATCCACAAAGATAAGTAGTGAACTTCACCTTGATTGATAAGCATCTTTATATTAGATTTGATGATAGAAAACTTAAAAAAGTTATATGGTATATGTTTTATAATTTGGTAGTGTATTTATGCAAGTTGTGACTTATTTTTGAAATAGACAATGTATAAAAGTACTTATTATGTGTGTAATAGAAACTTTCTTTTCTTAGGTGAATAGGTTATAAACTCAACTTCAACCAATTATATTGACTTAATGATGTCCACTAATAATCTTAGAAGTGTGTCAAATGTGAAAAGAACATTTGTGACATGTGCTTTGGGTTTTATTAACCTTTAAGGGTGCATGATAAACTTAGAAAGTGCTTATTCAAGGGATTTTTGGCTGTATAAAAAATTAAGTTCCAATGATCTTTGCTTCTTTTGTGAATATTTTGTTAATTGCATATAAATTCATATAATTTTTTGTTTCCTTGATATTTAATTTTCCCAATTCAGTAATTGCCTTGTACTTTTACGATCTGTATTTGCATACTCATACATGTTTCTGTACATATGTTGTCTCCGAACTTTCGAAATAATCATCAATGTTGCAGGTATAGGTCATGTATCAAAA